>JRZD01000003.1:0-63732 GCA_000826945.1 Eimeria nieschulzi
TGTCTAGCTGCTGACGGGAAAGGCTTGAAGGTCTGGATGGTGCGTTGGATAGTCGGTTTTAAGTAAGGATAAGAGTGGATTAGGTGAAGTACTTAAAATAAGGTGTTCTGCCGGAGAATTGTAGTGGGCAGAGCTGAACTACCTAGGTTGTGGTGCATGAACGTTAGGTGGGTCGTGGATCCTAGCATGGGGTAAGGATTTGGATTCTGGGATGTGGGTGTATGAGGAGACGGCTTTTAAAGCGTTAAAAATTTATTTTATTTAAAGAGTGTTCTGTCTATTTTAGGTTCTGGGGTAAGGCAGCTAGCGCCTCCGAACAGGTTCTTCAGGACTGGGGGCGGGGTGGCTAGGAGCGTAGGTAGGAAGTGATCCTGTTATGATTGTGTTGGAAATAAATAAAAGTGTATGGGCAAACAAAAACGGATGACGTTAGTAAGTAAAAGTTTGTTTTGTTAGTGCTGATCTTAAGAGTTGTGTGTGTGTGTGCGCGTGCGAGGCGGGATTGGCTAGCTGCGCCCTGCGTGGAGCAGGAACGCAAGCCTTTTTTAAAAGAGAGAGTTCTGTGAACATATACAGAGGGATGCAAGAAAAACTGATGTTTTCTTCGAGAATTAAGAGATTCATTCGGAAGTCCTCATGCATCCAGCAATATAGGGCGTTCCTGTGTTCCGTAACAAGATTATGGCATTAGGCAGAAGCTGGCTGTATCTAGGCACTCCAGCTAGAAATATTCCATACTAACTAGAGCTATGGGAACTGGCTTGGAACGTTTAGATTACTTGGGGGTCCCAACCGGTCATGAACGTAATAAGTCTTCTTCCCAGGACTTCCTGCGAAGATGGGAGCTGGTGCTATGCACCACGGGGGGTCAAGCGTTTGAGGGAATGAAGAACCGGTAGCCAAAAGGCGGGCCGGGCGCGTTGAACGTGCGGCGAGTGCGACGGATCGCGGCAATCGGGAAGCAACGCAGGACCCGACGTTGAGAAGTGCGCTAGGCCAGCCGCCGACTTCGGATGACGGCCGGAGTAATGTGGCGGCGGTCATAGAAGATGAAGCGGGTAGCGAGGAGGGGTCGGTTGCGCGAGAAGGATGCGGGATTGGATTCCCCGACTCAGGGACTCCTCCTCAGCAACAGATGATGCGGGACGTCGAGCCCGTTCTGAAGATGCGTCTGACCCCAGCTAAGACTAACCTGTGTTCGCCAGGGCTGCCAAGGACCGCAGGTGAATATGAAAGACCAGTTTGGAGCGGGGCAAAAAAGGAGGGCTTTAGATGACTCTGTGGACTTGCGGCATGAGCGCACGCTACTGCAGCAGAGACTTCCCAAGTTGGATAGCCTCCCGCACAGTTACACCGAGGTGGAGGAGTTTCTGTCGACTTTAGAGGATGAGTTAGAGGCGTCCGGACAGTTGGACTAGGCTTACAAGTATGCTTGGAAGCAATTGGGCGTGCCTTTGCCGCGCGCGTATTGTAACCGTATGGCCCAGAGGTTTCCGGGTCAGGACCCTACGTCTGAGAGGTTGATGGAAGTTATGGTGCAGAGTATCTGTCCGGGGCGCCCCAAGGCCTACCTGCTTCAGGCTTTGAAAGAGATCCCTGTGGGGAAGTTAGACATTGCCGACTTACACTACCACAGGATAAAGCGGTATCAGGCGTATGCGGCGCTTTGCAAGCGCATTGGACAGTTTCAACTCATTCCCGAAGCCATAATGGCACACTCGTTCATACAGTATTTGCCTGAGGAGTTGGGGAATTGCGCTCGGTTCAGCTTATATAAGGAGCCCATCAACACCATTGCGAACGCCGCGCATTTGGCTACTAATCTTAGGAAATCTATGGCACTGGCGCCACCCATACGAGCAAGTGAAGACCCAGTTACCTTGATAGGGGACCTGATCAACCCTGGGAAAGGAGTTGCGGAGCAGGAAAGAATAACTTCACAGTCCAGCGAGACTAACCCCCCCGAAAATGGTCGGCGACTAGGTGCCGTAAGCGCAGGAACGGTACCTGGCTCGTATACGGAGCATTGGCGAGATGCCATGGGTTAAGAGAGGTTCCAACTGCTGGGAAGGAGTAGTGAGGCGCAGAGGGGAGATCCGCAAGGGAGTGGGCGGAGACGGTGGCTTTGGGTATTGACACCGAATAGTTGGGATTTCAACTGGAGAGTGTAGCAGGTAAATCAGACACCTTTTTTCCTTCCGAATACTTTGGCAAGAGCTTGTTTGAGGTGTGCGGTTGTGGGACATACCTCAAGGAATGCCCTGTATACTCTGGAGAGATAATGCAGGACCGGACGCGCAAGAGGCGTTGCCCTTTGTGTAACTCGTTTGGACTATGTCCGAGGGACTGTAGACGGCGACTTTATTTTGCTCACAGTCCCTTTCCTTACGTTGAGCTTAACAAAGCCAGGATAAGCTATTTTCATAAGAGGGGTGATCATCTTTCCAGTTGGTATCACCCTGAATTGTGGTCCGCTGCAGCCCAGAAATGTCCCCGGGAGTGCCCCCCAGAATGCCCCCGAGATCTCACAGCCGGCGTGGAATTGGCCGGATAGTATGGATCGTGAAAGAGAAAGGACGATAGGAGCCGTCCTACAAGAGGCGGTTGCTGGGGAGAGCACAAGCAAAGGTGATCCATCGAAAGTGGAGTCAAAGCGAGTTGTCGAGACCTTACCAGTCCAAGGACAGCAAGTTGTAGTTACTCCGAGAGTCGCAGGAGAGGAGTTGCAAGGCTTGAATAAAAAGCAGGCCAAGACTCATCAGCAAGCACCCAAGCTTTCCTCGGCAATGGCCAAACCGGTATACACGAGGGCACTGGCCACTATTGCAGGCTTGGGGTGCGAGGTCGTTATTGATAGGGGGGCAGATGTCTCCCTAATGTCAGCCAAACTGCTCTGCCCAGGGATGAACTACGAAAAATGGACAGCGGCAGACGGCAAGATCACAGGAGTAGGGTAGCAGGGTCTCTCGGTATTAGGGCGGGTCTCTATGGAGGTACATTTAGGTCCGGTAAGAAATTTGGTTCCCTTCATAGTAGTGACCGGGGTGCGGTTTGATGCCTTATTGGGGGTGGATTTCCTCTATGAGCATAGTAACGCAGTCAGCTTGGCTCAGCATGCGTTGATATTTGAGACGCATGAAGGCGTTGTGGTTCCGCTAAGAGGGGATCACCCCAGGTTTCGGCATGCGTGCCTATTAATGCAAGACTTGCTGTTACAGCCAGGAACTTGTGCGTTGGTACGGGAAAGTCTAGGAGAGTCAAAAGCGACGGAGAAGGGCGGTCAAGCTCAAGGGACTGGCGCCTTCATGGTGTTGCCCAGCGGGAATGTAGAGTTGGGTTTACATGTGCCCGTGCACGCTCTGATCGAAATATATTGTTCCGCGGGTTCTCCGATTTATCTGCCGAAAGGATACCCTTCGGGCTTGATGTGTCCTTACCCACCTCCCCAGGATATTCAGCCTTGCGGGGTGGTGGCAGTTGGGGAAGGCGGATTTGTTGTAAATAACGTTGAAAATGGGGGCGAAAGGGGCGAACAGGAAAGGGGAACGGAGATAAACAAAACAAACTTAAACATGCTCCGCATTGATCGTACATGATCCATTGGGAGTGAAAACGCTGCCTAGTGGCGCACGGATTCCGAGGTTACCGTCCAGGAATAGTTGCCTAAAGGTCGAAGAGCTACAGACGTTACGCACCCTGCTGGTGGAGTTTCAGGACATCTTCAACGATGGCTCTCGCCCATTAGCCGTTACTAACTTATTAAAGGCAAAGCTGGACAACGGGGACACTCCACCAATTTCCCAACCACTACGGCGACTCTCCCCGGCAATGAGGGTTGAGGAAGGCAGTGGAGGACCTGGATGCAGAGGGCATCACGGAGCCAAGGAATGATTGCTGGATCACCCCTTTTGTGATGGTTATGAAGCCAACTGGAACATGGTAATTGTGCTGCGACTATACAGAAGTCAACAAGCATGTACGAATACCACAGCAGTCGCTTCCTCAGACAGAAGATATCCTAGCGTCCTTCAAGGGCAAGCGTTATTTCTCAGTGATGGACATGTGCAATGGATTTAATCAAATCGAGGTCGAGAAGGCAGACCGTCCAAAGACTAGTTTTGTTACCCCAGACTGCCAGAGACAGTATGACGTCTTCCTTTTGGGTTTGCGTCTAGCCCTGCAATTTTTCAGCGCATGGTGGACATGTTGCTGGGGGGATTAAAATGGGTTTGTGCTGTAGGATGCATTGATGATATTATTGTGTACAGTGATACGTGACTCGACCATCTAACGCATTTGCGCAAACTCTTTGAGTCATTGTGTAGGGCCAACCTAGAGCTGCATCCGGGCAAGTGTGCGTTTGGCGCCGAGGAGGTCAAGTACCTGGGACACATCGTGTCCCGAGGGGGTCTACGTGCCGATCCCAGCAAGGTTAAACCTATCATGGATATGCCAGAACCTGACAGTGCTAAAGCGGTACAACGCTTTATTGGGAAATGTCAACAGTACCGAAAATTCCTACCTAGTTTTTCGGCTGTTGCAGCGCCTTTGTTCAAGGCCCAGAGCTCCAAGAGCACTTTTGAGTGAACAGATGAATGCAAACAGGCGTGGGACAAGCTCCGTACGGCACTCTGCAGTGAACCCCTGTTAGCCCATCCCGATTATACGAGGGATTTCATCGTGGACTGTGATGGCTCTTTCGTTGTATTAGGAGCGGTGCTGCTGCAGAATTATGAGGAGGGTGAGCGTGTCGTGGCCTATGCATCCTGGCCTTTGTGCCCGCATGAGCGGATGTGGACGGCCACAGAGCTCGGGGCTGTTGCCATTATTTGGGCTTTGGAGACCTTCCGCCCCTATGTGGAAGGCGTGAAGATCCAGTTGCGTACTAACATCGTGCCTCTGGAGTACATTCAGGCTAAACCGGACAAGTGCAAACGTCTGGAACGATGGGCTATGCGTCTGCAAGGGTTCCAATTTACTATCCAACACCGTTCGACGGCACAGCGAAAACATGTAGACTGTCTCTCTCGTGCTCCCGTTCCCTTGGAGGATCCACAGCCGGAGCTTATTCCTGCGTGCCCCCGTTCCCTTGGAGGATCAACAGCCCGAGCTTATTCCTGATGAGTTTCCGGACCGTGTCGTTTTATTCACTCATCAGTGGTATGAGCTGCCTGTGGAGAGCCAGATCTATCTGGCAGCAAAAGTGCAGGAGACGGCTACTGAGGTGCGCCAAATTACGTCTTTTGCGTAGCGGTGTCGTTCGCATGCGTCCACCCAGGACGGTCCGGAAGGTGTACGCCGCGGTGGCGGACTGTGGGGACATGGAAGGGGACTCACAGGATGATGTCGAGATGGTCTTGTCAGACGAAGAGAGAGGGGTAGCAGTAGACGGGCGAAGACCGGCCGAGCAGTCAGATTATCCGGATAAACTAGCAACGACTAATTCTTCGTCCTACCGATCCGGTGCTAGCGGCGAATGCGGGACTAGCGTTGCTCTAGGCCTCCCCGCCCCTACAGTCGACCATCAACATCCGATAGTTGACGATGCATTTTGGGATACGGGCATTGGTGGCCGGGAAGTGGCGTTGCCTAAGGCCATCCCGTTTGGGAATTTGCAGACTACCCAACGAGCTGATGCGGAGCGCACACACTACGGGCCTCCTATACGAAAGCCTAGGGAGGAGTGGCCTAAAGGACTCAGGAACTCGGTGGTTAGTTTTTTCTTACCAAGATGGAGTTTTGTGTTTGGAGGTGCCAGGTCAGGGTCCGCGAGTCTTCCTGCCTAAGGTTTGTAGCCCCCTGGCTATCAAAGCTCACCATTTCAACTATTATGTGGGGCATTTCAGTGTCGCTAAGACCCGCGCAAGGATTGCGGCGCGTTACGGGTGGCCGCATCAGCAGGCAGATGTGCGCGCGCTTTTACGAACGTGTCCATTCTGCCTGGCACAGTCATTGGCTCCCAACAAGTGGCAGTCGCTGACTTTGCCTACTTGCACCCCCTTTGAAGTTGTAGCAATAAATATTTTTGGCGCTTTACTTCGAACTGAACGGGGCAAGAAACACATCCTGGTTATTATTGATCATCCTACAAGGTGGGTGGAGACAGTAGCGCTTCCCTTACCAACAGCGACCCTGGTTGCGGAGGCCCTTGTTTCGCATTGGGTTAGTCGATGGGGGCTTATGCGGGCCTTATGATCAGATAATGGGCCGCAGTTCACAGCCAGGATATGAAAGGCGTTGTGCGAAGTTTACGGCATTAAAAAGATCTACAGCTCCCCCTACAATCCGAAAAGCAGCTCAATTGTTGAATCCTACACGAGGTCGCCAAAGACAATGTTGAAACTGTGTGTATCTGCTTTTAAAAGAGAGTAGGATGTGGTGCTACAGGCAGCGGCGTACAGAGCCACACCACATTGTGTCACGGGGTTCAGCCCATACTTGCTGGTGACGGGCCAGCAGCTGACTTTACCTTTGTCTAGGGAGGGAACGAGCGGGTGCTATGTGAGGTGAGAGCAAAATGGTTACAGGCGTTATGGGCATGCAGGCTGCGTGTTATCAGTGCCCATAGGCAGGAAACTTTGTCAAATAGAATGGCGTGGAAGCAGAGCAACAAGAAGTTACAGCCGGGAATGTGAGTGGCGCTAAAGCTTACCGAAGACAAACGGAGGAAAGGCGGCAAGTTCACGCCTTACTATAAAGGACCATTGCAGGTGCGTTCCGTCTTATCGAGTGGGCTTCAGCCGAAATCGAGGACCTGTCTAGTTGGAGCTTGCGTATAACTAATTGAGCACAGTTAAAGTTTCTGTCTGTGCCCGCAGCCAAGAGAGTGCCAATCAAGGGGTTACCTCGTTTTCATTCTAAATAATTAATATTATAATTAAATCAATGCCGTATTACCGGGTTATTGGCTGTGCCGTGTTCACATAAGGGAGCGGAAGGGAGAGAGGAGGAATGTTCTCCGAGCTCTCTGGCTATGAAGTGGGAAGGCGGATGCACTGGGCGGTCGCAGTAATCGATAAGGCGGGTACACTTGTTCTATTCTACCGATATTTTGTGGATTTAGACAATTGACAATCTATTTATCTGCAGTTGGGCTTTGTTGCCATTGTGGGACCCATCTGGTCACGATGCCAGTCTTAGGGCGGCCCATTCGCAACAGCGTTCTCAGCCGTAGCGCTTTCCTTTGCCCTGCCGCCCAGCATAGGGCTAAAATAGGGGGAAAACACTTCCAGCAGCCCTATCCAGGAAAATAGGTAAAAATAATTCGACAGCGCGCAAGTTAGCTTTTGCGGAAAATGGGCCCCAGTCGGCTACGGATGTGGACACAGAAAAACGGTCCTCCGGATCTGGGCGATCAGCAGAAATGAATCGGCCAATTATAGGCGAATATAGGCCTGCAAGCCTGCAAACCGTTGCTTGGACTGTGCACTGTCTGGGTATAGCCAAGGACCAGAAGCACTTGCAGCACATGGAGCTTGTGTACTTATATTGGAAGCGCAGGGCCTACAGGAGCCTTAGAAATGACCTTTGGGGAGGAGGTGCTATGTAGGTGAGTTTCGGCTTGGTTGCTAAATGATTTTGGGGTCTGCGGTATGGAAGTAGTAAATTTAATTGTGTTTTAAATTATGAAGGTGTTAGGGCCGTTCGTGTGCGCAAGGCTCGAGAGTAGTATTAGAGGCCGGTTGGAACAGTGTCGAGCCACTGACGGGAAAGGCCTGAAGGCCTGGATATTGCGTTGGACAGCCGGTTTTAAGTATGCTTAAAAGCGGATTTGGTAAATGTACTTAAAATCAGGTGTCCTGTCGAAGGATTGTCATGAGTAGGGCAGAGCTAGCTGAGGTGCGGTGTATGGATGTTAGGTGGGTGCGTTAAAATTACGTGGGGTAGGGATTGGGACTCTAGGAAGAGAATATAAAAGAAGATGGCTTGTAGAGGGTTAAAGGATTACTATATTTAAAGTGTGTTTCGTCTAGTTTGGGTTTTGGAGTGAAGCAGCTAGCACCTCCGAACAGGGTCCTAAGGTTCGGGGGTGAGGTCGCTAGGAGGGTAGGTCGGAAGTGATCCTGTTATGATTGTGTTGGAAAAAAATGTACACTTATGGCCAAAAAAGAAGGGATGATTTTAATAAGTGGGATTTTGCCTCGATAGTGCTGATCTTAAGAGTTGTGTGTGTGTGTGTGTGTGTTGGGGGTTCGCTAGCTACGTCCTGCTTGGAGCAGGAACGCATGCCGCTCATTCGTTAAGAACGGAGGAGCGAGAAAAGAGGGAGTCCAACAATATAGATAGAGTTGGAAGAACGAACTATGGTTAAACCTAAGGATTAATGTGAGAGCCCTCCCTAATTCCCCTAATTAGGGACAGGCGGCTCTTCAGGGATCTAAAAGGAGCACAAGGAAACGCGCAAGCTTTAAACCACTCAAGCTCGACCGCAGGCTCCCAATGACAATCTAGACGGCCTGGCGATTTGCAATATAGAGGCGCTTGCAATACACAGACGTCTATGTTAACTTTCACCGTTCCCCTCAAACAATGGGATTAAAGCATTCCAAAAGTTGCCGAAAGGGTTGCTGCTTTTCAGAAAGCACCTCTCCCTCAGCACTCCGATCCTTAGAGCTGCTGAGTGCAGCATCTCATAATAACACCAGCTTCTTGATAAGCAACTTTAATATCACGAATAATAATATCAATTAATCCCAATGATAATTTAGGAACGCTAGTATCTCAACGAACACCTTTGGGACACAACCAATTCCTTACCCCACCGTGCCTTGGTATCTGCGAGGCTTATCTGGTTCCTCTCTGACACCTACGCGCTTTCTAGACAAACTCTAGCTTAGTACGACATCAATTTAAAATGTTTTAGCTTTGTATGTTCGAGTAAGGACATAAGAAAAGTTCTGACCCCTGATCAAAAGCTGCCAATCCCGGATCGCAAGCCCTCATACACTCCGTTCCAAGACGTTCAGCTGCTTTTCTAAGCTGCTTCCAACCCGTAAACATTATGGGCTTAAGTTACTAAATAAATTTTTATAACAGCATCAACATCTAACTCAGAACCATATAAGCCTCAACATGTGAAGCCTTGATTCTGACACAACACCAAAATACTTAAACAAAACCTTCATAATCCCTTAATAACAACCACCAACTATAGGAAAACCCCTCGACGTAACTGATTTATAATTGACATTTAAATGCATACGTAAAACGAAACAAGAGCACGGCGCAGCCTCAATGCGTAAGACAAGCACGCCTGAGCCGTGATTGTAGTGAAGTTCATTACAACGTTGGTGGATACGCTTAGCAAGATGCCACATTGTATTCCTACGCAACCAACAGTAACAGCAGAAGGCGTAGATTCTTTACTAGGTGATCCCTTAATGCGGTATCACGAACTACCGGCAGTAGTTGTTTATAACCGTAATCCTGGAATTAGAGCTGAAATGTGGGAGCTACTATGGAAACGCTGCGACATCAAAAAAGCATTCTCTAGTTCGTGGCATCCAAAATCAGGCGGATAGCTACGCGCATACATACAAAGTGCCAAAAGTGCTTAGAAAGAGCCACTCCCTGCAGCGCAATTAGCGTGCAACTGTACATTACACAACAGTACCGGACTTACTTTTTTTCAGGTCATGATTGGTGAGAATCCCCTACGAACAGCAGACCTTAACATTGTTGAAGGCCTGTCATCAACTGGCTCTCCGCCCATGACAAAGCTCTTTCAACAGTTGGTTGATCGTGCAGCTGCGCACATTATTGAGGCACAGGCAGCACAGCAGCACTACGCAAACAAGCATAAGAAGGATGTGCACTTCAGAGTAGGAGACAAGGTCTGGCTTTCTACAAGATACATGCAACGAAGAGGGACAGCTAAGTTTCAACCCTGTTTCATAGGACCCTTTCCTGTAATAGCTAGGATTGAAAAAACTGCTTACCGTTTTAGGTTATCTACGTTTATGCCGCATTATCCTGCTTTCTATGTGTCTTATCTTCAGCGAGACAAGCCAAGGCGACAGGACATGGGGGAAGCTCAGAGCTGCGATTCCCTAGTGCAGCAGCAAAATGACGAAGATCCAGTCTATGAAGTAGAGTCGATTTTAAATGACGGAAAAATGATCAAAATGAAACGTTTTTGGTGAAATGGAAAGGTTTCTGTGAATGGGCAGCCTCGTGGAAACATCAGGAACACCTCGAAGGCAGCAAGGCTCTACAGCGTCCATTTAGAGCTTCGCAAACCCGACAGTCCAACTGCAGTAAAATGCAAGCGGAACTTAAAATAAGCAGAAATGATATGTTTCTGCTTCGCATCTGCTCAAGAAAAGGCTCGGCCGGGCAGGCTGACGCCTGTCACTGCGAATGCAGTGCTCGCAGGCGGTGTTTAAATGAAAGAGTGAGATGCCTTGGGAAAAAAGAATAGTTTACGTTCATAGGCACATGCATTAATTCGACATTTTGCGACGGAATGGGGGAATATTACAAGCATTCAGGTGTGCCTACAAGTGACAGCTTCGATAGGGGTGGCAGCCGACAGTGTTCTGCCAGTATGCCCTTTTGTTACTTCTTTGATCTTTTGTGAATACTACATAAAAATTAAAAATCGATTCTTGAAAATGATCAGTGGTGAATGTGTTGTTTTTGAACGTAGGGGGCAATTGTAGTGAACTTCGCTACAATCACGGCCCAGGCGTGCCTGCCATAAGCACTGAGCCTGCGCCGCGCTCTTGTTTTGTTTCATGTATGCACTTGTATATTGATTATAAATACGCAATATTACGTCAAAAGGCTTTGCTATGTTTGATGGTGTTATTATCAAATGATTATGAGAGTTTTGTTTATGTATTTTGGTGTTGTGTCAGAATCAAGGCTTCACATGTTGAGGCTTATGTGATTCTGAGTTAAATGTTGGTGCTCTTTAAAATATTAATTCAATAACTTAAGCCCATGACTTTTAAAAGCTAAAAAGAGCTTAGGAAAATAGCTGAAAGCCGCGCAAGAAACTGTGTGGGGGCTTGCGATCTCGGAGGGGTTGGCAGCTCCTAATCCTTGGTCAGAACTTTTGTTATGTCCTTACTCGGGCATTGAAACACAGCTTAAACATTTTGAACTGATGTTATATTAAGCTAGATGTTGTCTAGAAAGCGCTGGTGGATGTCAGAAAGGGGCCAGATAACCCTCGCAGATATCAAGGCACGGTGCAGTAAGGAATTGGTTTTGTCCTTAAGCTATTCGTTAAGATACTTGGGTTCCTAAGTTATCGTTGGGCTCCATTGATATTATTATTCATTGTACTAGATATGGGCATCAAAATGCTTTTCTTAGTCTGCGATTTCGGACTCAGCAGCTTTAAAGATCGAAGTGCTAAAGAAGACGTCCATTCTGGGACGTTGCAACGCTTTCGCCAATTTTTGAATTGCTTTAATCCCATTGTGTGAGGGAAAACGGTAAAACTTAACATCCACGTGTGTATATTGCAAGTTACCAGGACGTCTGGGTTGTCAATGCGACTCTAGGACAGCCGGCGGTCGAGTTTGAGTTTTTTAAAGCTTTCGCGTTTCCCTGTGCTCCTTTTGGACCTCTGAGCAGCTGCCCGTCACTAATTTAAAAAGTTAGGGAGGGTGCTCACAAGTACCCGTAAGACTTAGGGGATTGGTCGCAGCATGTCCTTCTGTCGGGTAGAACCGTTGGTTACTCTACTAGATCTGCCCTCAAATCATTTCCGTTAGCAACCCCGGAACTAATCCGATACAGTGAAGGACAGCCAGGGTTGTTTGCTCCCTGCGTCACTCCCTAAGTAACTATTTGCGTCGTAACGCCTCCCCCACAGTAGCGTAGCACTTTGCTTGCTGCTTGAGAGGCCGTCCTCCTTGCGCCTTCAGTTCTCCCTAGCCCTCTAATTGCATCATTTGCGTGCAGACGGGTATCATCCCTCTGTAATAGTCCCGTGGGGCGAGCGTAGTTAGTATCCATCGTTGTCTCTAGGGCTGTCCCCGTATACGTATATCTGGTCTGTTAGCAGTCTGCACTTCTTGTCCCCAAATCACGCTAATCAAAGCTAGTTGCCAGGTCTTCGCACCCTTGCCTATTTACTTTGCATGCCTCAAACAACTGTTCTCCACAATCGTCTCAATCTTCATCCAGAGACTCCTCTTCAGAGCGTTCTACGCGCTTCCCGAATTTTATACAGACTCACGTAATATAATGTTTTCTACTTTAATGATTCAAATAACCAAATCTTTATTGACTCTTGTATTTGATCCCCATCTCCCGCCTGGCCCATCAGCGAACTTAGCAACACCTCGAAACTCTATTTCTCCTATATGAATACACCTTTTCTTTCTTCCTTCTCCTACATCAAGCATAAACCAATACATAATGCATATTTCACTTCAAAATTGCCCGTCAAAGGCGTTCTTCAGCCAGAAAAAGAAAATTCCTCCTTAGCGGCAGTCCCAATGAGTGCGACAGACCAGCTTTTGAAATCTACTCCACTGTACCATCGTCGTCCACCAACATTGTGAGAGCCCTCCCTACTAAATTTAAATAAAAACAGGCGGCATTTCAGGCA
The DNA here is from genome assembly GCA_000826945.1 of Eimeria nieschulzi. NCBI lineage: Eukaryota > Apicomplexa > Conoidasida > Eucoccidiorida > Eimeriidae > Eimeria > Eimeria nieschulzi. The sequence continues at coordinate 12,569 of JRZD01000003.1, forward strand.
TTAGACATGAGCTCAGGAAAACCGAGAACGCAATGGACCTCATTGACTTTACCATCGACTGTCCTAGACTCCCAATGACAATGTAGACAGCAGATAAGCCCAATCTCAATACTAGAAAGTTTAGCATTTAACCCTGTCCCTCAGGCAGTGAAATAAACAAACTTTAAAATCCATGAATATGCCTCAAACATACAGGACGTCTCATCCAGCTTTTACCCTATTCTAAGGGCTGCGGGGTATGAAATCTCAGGAAGTGTATAGCCTGTTGAATTCCACCTCAAACGGTATTTATAATAAATATAAATATATTAAATAATCATCTAACAGTAGAGGCCTATGTCTTTATAAGACTGGGACAACAAAACCCGACACTGAAATGTCAGAGAACCCACGAGTCATATATCCACCTCTGTAGATTTTCCTTAAACGTTTCCAAATCAACCATAAACTCAAATTATTTAAATATAAAAATCAAAAACTCAGAAGGCTGAATAAGGTCATAACACGGATCAGGAGCAGGCGACTCTTAAGGGCCTGAAAAGCTCCATGACCCTGTTCCAGGGCTTTAGGCCGCTGCCCTGAAGTGCCTGCAGCCCTCATAACATATATGTTATATGTTTTGTGTGCAGCTATTGCTTACGTCTTACTTTTAAATTTAGAATCATTCAGCCTTCAACATCTATAAACACAAACAGGCACAAACATCAAAATACTTAAGCACCTTTAATCCAATTTCTTAAAATAACATCAACAACATTGAAGACACCTTTTAGTTTAATGTCAAGAAATTATAATTTACATAAAGACCTATATATCACGAAGATTAGGGGCGCGGCACAGGCTCGGGGCTTAAGTCAAGCACGCCTGAGCCGTAATTGTACTAAAGTTCACTACAAGGTCGGTGGCGCAAATGGAGGCAACTCCAACTAGCGTACGTGAGCCGAAGAGACAAGAGTATGACAATTGTAAAAACGGGAAGCAGTCTGGGAAGACGTTCCGCCACCAGCTTGGACCACGGCAGGGTCGGGCGCAGCAGGCTGAGTGCTAGGTGGAAGAGCCTGTCGTTCTTCGTGAACAGACAGGGTACGACGATCTGGAAACACCACGTTCTGCTCAAAAAGAAAGACTCTCTCTTTCATGGATGCGGAAGGACGACGAGAAGGACAGCAGGGCCAGGTCTCTTCGTTACGAGTGTGGGACTCGAGGAAGTCACTCCACAAGCAATATGGATAAAAATCCTGGGGAAGAGACTCTTTCAGAGTCGGTAATGCCTTCACAGGCAGGGTTGGAGTTTTCCAACCGATGCAAACAGCGAGCAGAAGTGGAAGGAAGTTTTCATTCGGCCTGAAGCCCATAACACCCATGGCATTCATCAGAAACGGATGAAGGTAATAGGCGAAGATGGCGTTCGACATACTGTCCATGGCGACGTTGGAGCCGTCCGGCAGATCAACGGAAGCGGTACCACAACAGAGCTGTGCAGCCAAAGCAAACGAAGTACTCGGTATCCGCAGAATCGAGCAGGTATAGCATGTGCGTATGGGAGAAAGAAACATCAGTGGGATAAGGCTAACCAAATAGTTTGCCAAGTGGAAGCAACCTGCGCATGCAGAGAGAAACCTCAAGGCAAAAGGGCAGACTCAGAGGAACCTGCAAAAGCCGATCGACTGGCCGATAAGCCACGCGTGGACTCTGGAAGAGAGGATCGGGTTCTTCCACCTTCTGGCGAAGACAAGGACCACCAATGTGAAAAGGCAGGGAAGTTGGTACCCTACGCTCCTGGGCACAGAAAAGCTGTCTCCCGCTTTTTCTCAACTGAAGACACAAACATCAGAAGCAGTACTGAAGCACACGTTGTACAACAGACAGCAGAATCCAACAGTGACACGGACTTACCTTCACCATGGTGGAGGACACCTGAATCAAGTATACATTGCACTCACTACGGTAAAATGAAAATCCTTTCTATTGGGTGTTAGACTTACCACTGGTTCCAAGGAAATGATGGCTTTGATACATACTGGGACGGCGCACTCCTTACTTGTTCCCAGACTAGTCGATGAACTTCAGATAAATATACACACTATCGAGGAGCCTATCCACATGTTGGTCGCTAACACACAGAGCAATGCGGTGAAGGACGACACCTTGAAGATGGTGCTTACAATAGGAACCTCCTACACCGCAGCAAAATTCGTGATGGCACGCGTGTTTTTCCCCGTCATCCTTGGTGCCGATTGGTTACCGAGTGCTGGAGCGATATGCGACATCGGCAGCGGGAAGCTAATCGCCAGAAAGAAGGGTTATAATTTTGAATCACCGATGGTTTCCATTTTACCCAAGTAATTAAAGGCGAAGCCAAAAAACGCGTTTGTGGATGAAGAGAGACCACAAGTGCATGAAGCTCACGATGAGCTGGCGAAGTCAGTTATCCAAATGGGTCCCAGCGGGACATCGCTCGTGAGGAGACAACCTAAACGTTATAAGAATTTTAAGACAAAGATAAAAAGAATATCCATCAAAAATGTAATGGAATTAGCGAAGCGCAACGGGAAGGATTCTTACGCAGATCCTAACACTTGTTTCATGGTACTTCTGAGTCCAAGCAGAACGCCTCGACACAGTTACGGTTGGACTCAGGAGTAACTATTCAGGATAAAGATCAGCCGATAACTCCAAGGTGTAGTAAATGTACCAACAGTCATACAAAGGTAGACAAGCCGCTAGAGGAAGCGGAGACCTTGGGAACCAGGAGGAATGTTTTGCATCATATACGTAAGCACCGACATCTGTTCGCAGACGAACTCCCAGATGGACTCCCGCCTCGTCGAATCCTGCATATGACAACCTTATTGGTTTCAGAAGCTACAGTACCCAGAGGAGGCACACCGCAATTTACTCAATCGGAAAATGAAGTCATAAGAGCAACTCTCCAACAGTAGCTTCGTAAATGGTGGATACAGCGAGCTGAATGTCCATTTGTGGCAGTGGCTATGTTGGATCCGAAGAAAGGAGACCCCCCAGGCTCTCCGGGATCTCAAATAGTCATTACCTACGTCCCCTTGAACTCGTTTGCCACAGCCAGCAGAGTAGCGTTGGCTCTCATCATCTGCCTTGCCGCTCTTTCCACCCTCACCATCTTCATCCTCTGAGTCGTCATGCGACTGTGGCTTCCTGCCTGACGTGTTTTGCTGAGGCTGAGGCTCACGCTGGCCCTGTTGCTGTCTGCTNNGCTGCTGCTCCGCTGTCTCTGAACATTCCCCGGTAAGGTCACCACGAAAAGAAGACGGGCTGACAGGTTTACATGGAGCAAAGTTGTTCACTACAATCGACATGCAGCACGGTTTTCACCAAATGAGAATGGCCCCAGGAAATAAGTACAAGACCGCATTTAGAACATCCATGGGTCAATTCGGGTACTCGGCTATGCAATTTGGTCCTAAAGAATCACCCAGTACATTCCGGGTAATAATGAATTCTATGTTCTTTGATCAACTGCGCAATGACTTACTGGTTTATATGCATGATGTACTGGTTCACAGTAAGACATCTGAATAACATTTGAAATTGGTTTATCTGCTGTTACAGCGATTCTGGGAGCGCAAACTGTTTCCCAAGTTGTCAAAGTGCAGATTTGGAGTTCAGTCCATTGGGTATTTGGCTTATCATATTGCAGCTGATGGAGTACGATTCAGCCTAGATAAAGTCATGGCAATCTCTATTTGGTCAACGGAGCTGGGGAATGACACCCATGCTCGGCAATTCTGGGTACTGTGAAGTACTGCAGAAACTTCATAGGCCCTGAATGTGCAGTTCGTGCAAGACCATTACAACAATTGCTCAAGCATGGAGAGCCGTTGGAATGAACAACAGAGCATTCTGCGTCAGTTGCGGCACTTAAAGAAAAGCTAATTAATTGCAATGCCTTGCAATTACCGTACTTAACCAAGCCATTTATCCTCCAGACCGATGCGTCAGTAAAAGCGATTGGCGCAGTGCTCGAACAAAAGGGAAAGCCGGCTGGATTCCTTAGTGGACGCCTTACTAAAGTTGAAATAAAAAACTGTATTCTATTAGGATCTTTTAGCTGTAATTTGAGCCCGAGAGAGATGGCGATAACTTCTTGCAACAGCCAAGGTCACGAGCTATTCTGGCCATTAAGCCCTACAATTTCTGAACCAATTGAAGACTGACAAATACATTCGGAAACGTCTCACAAGGTGGCTGGAATTCCCGTCGGACTTTCAGCAGCTACATATTGTATACTACTTGGGGCAACGAACGTAATTGCCGATGCCTTGTCGCGATGTCCCATCTTTGACGTGGACCCACGATCTACTTCAACAACCCACTCAACAACCGCACCAGTTAAGGGATCTGTTCACCTGTTGGCGTCCGGAGACTACCTCAACAGCCCAATCAAAGTAGGAGTTTCGACAACTTCCAGAACCGCCACTTTTTGTCCTGCGAACCCACGCAACACCTAGATCGATCTAGCTTACATTTGCTCCATAGGCGTCCGACCCGACCTATACATTGGCCCGGATCAATCTACAGCTCGACGAGCAGCGCAACCGTTAACACAAGAGACAGAAGACACGTTGCAAATGCAAGCAATGGGCGACCAAGCATGGATAGCGGCAATCGCAGTGCAGCGAAATTGCGATGGCTTGCAAATGTGCTAAAGAGGCTGAGCCCAACCCGGTCATGGTCGAAAGACAGGGACATTTCTCAAAAACCGCATTTTGTGAATTTAGTTACAGGGCGTGTGGCGCATTTGTGCACTAAATGCCTCTCGGTTTCGACAGCCAATCCTACCAACCCATCGTGACCTACAAACCGCCGGACACCTTGGTATTACGAAGACGTACAACCAAGTTGCACTTCGTTTTTATTAGGGAAGAATTCAAGCGCATACAGCAACATTCATGAAAACGTGTGCGGTTTGTCTTGCGTCGAAGGCCTTGTCGCAGAAGCCCGTGGGACTTTTGCAACCACTCAGGATGCCATCCTGCTGATGGACTACAATATCACTCCATTTCCTTCTTGCATTTCGAAAAAGCGAAGAAGGTTATGATAGAATTCGCACGGCAGTGGACTCAAAAAGCATGATGACGCATTTTGTACCAACAACTACTTCGTTATCAGCAGCGGGTGTTGTTCAATTAATCTTAGATCGAATCGTCTGTTACCATGGACTACCTCAAGTTATAATCTCCGACAGATATATCCGGTTTGTCTCGGAGTTGTGGCAACTATTTTGTCAGCATTCTGGCATCTAAAAAAGGTCTTATCTAGCGTTTGGCATCCGCGAGCTGATGGCCAAGGTGAAAGAGGGAACAGGACATTTGCGCAGCTGCTCAGTGCTTCCATTCAAAACAGAGAAGAAGCTTAGTCGGCGCCCTTGCCAGCTCAAGAACTTGATTATAGTTGTGCCAGCCATTTAGAAAAAAAATTATTCTTTTTCGAAGTTATGATTGGCGAGAATCTCGTAGGCAAACAAGCCCTGGAGGTGGAGGATCGTCTCCTCCTCACAGTAGCACCGCCTATAAAGAAAACCTTCCAGGCAATGGTAGAACGCGCCATAGCGCACCTCGAGAACGCCGAATACTTGCAGGACTTAGGCAGATGCCTCATGGCGATCTGCCAAGTTTAAAGTTGGCTTCAACATGTGGATCTCCACAAAATACATGCCACCACGCGGTAGGCGCATATTTGCCTAAAGGCATATTGCACCTTTCTCCACTAGTGAGCGTATTGGCAATGCAGCTTGGAAGGTAGCACCTCCGCCTACCACCCGCATTTATCCGTTGTTCTACGTGGCTCTACTCACCCGAGATGGACCGGCACCCAAGGACACGGTGGACAACACTGATTGGGAAGCACTGGCTGAACCCAACGACGGATTACCGGCCTATAGACTCAAGCACATCCTGGATCAACAAGGCGACAGGCGTCAGCTACGTTTTCTGGTCAAGTGGAAAGGTTTTCCTGAATTTAGAGCTACTTCAGAGCCAGCAGACAACGTGGACAAGTGCCCAGTTCTCCTTAGAGCATTCAGCGCGCGTCGTAACCGTGAGCTACGCCGAACAGCACGCCCAGCACGCGTGTCGGCAGCGCGGAAGTCAGCAGAAAAGACCGACACAATACACTGAACCCACTGACCAGCGTCCTTCCAGTACGAGAGGTAAAGCGACTGAGTACACCAAGTACTCGTGCGCGCATTTTGACGCGGCTGGCATTAGTACTGCGCAAATTAAACCCCGGACTATATGGTACCGCACACTATATCAACGAGCACTGTATAGAAAGGAGAACGACATTCAGGCGTCGGGCCTTAACAGGGAATCCTCAAGACCAGGAAGGACATGGAGCAGAATTTTGGCCCAACACGCAGAGTTCCTAGCTACCTATTCCCAACGTTGTAGTGAACTACAATAGTGACATACGTGTCAGTCAAGTTAAAAGAGCATTAGTAAATTGAAAAGTCAAGTCTGACATGCGCTTAGTTGCCCAAGTTCATCAAGGAGATGGACTTAAAACAAATTAATAGAAGGTAATAAGACACCATGGGGGTAATGAGTTGTCTCTGGTGGGGAGGATGGCTTCTCGATATCTAGTTTAGATGCTATTATCACATATGTTCAGAGCACTGTAAATGGCGTCCATGGCTTGTGTGCCCTAGGTCACCATGTCCCTTATACCAGTTGCTGACATTCGACAATAAACCGTAAGCATACGGACACTTGAATGATAAAGATGAGTAATTCATCAACAGTTTATTAATGAATGTTCGTGAATAAAATAAGCGATTTGAGGCCGATTGCACTAACACCCCGTTGGAAGGCGCGGAATTGGTAGCGGAGTCATTTCCCGCGTTAGACGCCAACACATTTGTCCACTCCGGAGGCCTTCCATGCTGCGTTAGGAAACCCTTTTAAAAGAGACTTCTTTGAAAGCGACTTTACCTGGAAAAACGTTTCCCGTATGCAAAATATTTGCAGTTAAGAGTTTGAAGGTTATGCAATTTGTTTTTGAGAAGCATTAGAGTTATTGTTCGGGGAGCCGATTGGAATCGGCGCAACCATTCGACAGATGACTGCATTTTTTTGAATAGGCCAAGGATGTCCGACAGGGTAAGAACGCGTATTCTGTCGGCGCCATTTAAAGGAACTGTCAGTTTTCGATTGAACAGGAGGCGCCAATAAGGCTCGAACCCGGCAAGCACATGGGATTCAGCTTGCAGTAGGTGTGCCCTATTGGGAACGTTGAGCGAGCGACCCCTAGGGGCCGCTTAATGCCAGGAGACTGAGGGTATTACTCAGTCGGTTTTGTCAATATTTACGTGTGACAAGTCAATTCACAGTCAGTCTCAGAAGGGAGGTTTCATCTTTGATCTGGACATACCTGTGGAGGCCAGATTGCATCGGCGGACATGAATTACTCACCTCTTCCCCAGACACCTGCGACAGGCTACATAACACGCCTTCACACCCACCCCTACCTGCGAACGACTCAACAGTACCTTTTGCCAACATAAAATCACCGCCTCCCTAGATAACTATGTTGGTAGCTATATTGCATACAATTCTACATTTCCATGCACCTCCGAGGCGCGCTTTCAACTGGATACACCCAAGGCAACCATTCCAGACACGCAGCCATAATAGGGCACCCTAGTCTGCCACTGAGAAACTCGAGCAAGTATCCGGTCTCTCATTAAACTATGCGCACTTTAGTAACCCATGCAGCAACAGTTCATGAACACTTCCCAGCACAGTTCACTTAAATCTGACATTGAACTAGCGCCGCACCAAGTTGCACTCAATCGAAATATCATAGACGAACTCTGAAGAATATTAAACTCTCCCCATTAGTAGCACACCCTCTCTCTTACAGCTGGCAAAACCGCAATATCCCTTTTTACCGCATAAATAAGCCTCCTTAAATCGTCGACGAAGCGCACTCAGCATGCCGTAGGACCTTATGATACCTTTTTGCACCTTCTAAGAAACATTATTTATATCACCCTTACGAAAGACAGCCGCACTCCCTGAACGTACTTACTAAAGGTTAAAGGCTGAATTACACCGGCGTACGGCTTCGAGGAAGTAAGGCTGGCCAGCCTACCAGCTCCACGAGGCCCGCCAAGAATATTCGACACACACATGTTCGACACATATATATTCGACACATACACCCTGCTCCATCCCTTAATATCAGCTAAAAATTTTAGCTAACACTTTTATTTAAGAGACCTCATCTAGAATGTTTTAGAACCGTCTACCCGCAGTTGCCACGCCCTATGGGCTAAACCCGTATTCCGAAAGCGATGTGCACATAGTCGGAACCAGATAAAAGCATATCAAACCCAATCCCAAACCCGTACTTGCCATTGAGGCGTCTTAAGGCGGTACACCAAACCCAATTCCTGAGGCCACGATACATAGGTTGAAACGCTTATGGCAGAGTCACCCTTTAGGAGCAGACTCGCCTAAATCGTTGGGAACACAAACAAAACCTGTTTATGCGAAAACCCCCAAAAACCCGTTACAAACAAAGAAAGGGAGAGCCATGAAACTGTCGACATCAGCGGGGGTGCTAACAAGGCCCTTCCAATAAAACACTCCTTGTGCTTATTATTCACCCGCGATACAGAAAATTTGAGGTCCTTTTTTACTTGTTCCGAGCTATGTACGCTGCTCAAAGGAATAATAAAAAAGTTCAGCCTGTATCGCAGTTTGATCTTGACAGTTCTGGCGGTCCCAACGACTGCGTACTTATAAGGGCAACTCACCTTTCAGCATCATACGGACTGGGGCTAGCCAGCCTATACAATCCGACTTTTTGTATGCATCACGCCTAACCAACATACTACTGTATGCAAACCAAACACCCCCCCTTATTTTAAATTAAGATTTATTTTTTCTGTGACCAGGCGGGAAACATCTGCGCGCAAGACACTTAGTACTCTGGACTCACACCCGTACACCCCTACTCGGAGACACGGACCAGCCCATAGCAAGCCACAAAGCAGGTCCGACACCCTCCGAATAGAACATTTTTTTTAATTCCGTTAAGCTCGATTTGCCACCTACACACTTGAAGATACTCACTTTCCACGCAACCTAATGGCGCGCCAGGCCCCATACCGTCCCGGCCCACAGGATGCACAAACACAGCTCTCAACACCGCGTTTCCTTATCACGGCGCCTAGCTTTAATAAATTTAAACACTGTGCACACGGATGCAACCAGGACTAAGCCCCATATAAACAAACCAACCTGACAGCCACGCTGGGACACTACATCCCTTACGGACCCCAATGAAAGAGTTACTACTTTCTTGCTAAAATGCCATCCCGTACACCCAAACGTCACATTCATCTGTTAAATAACCAGATCTTAACACATGCGCGCACATTTCTCGAAACAGCCGACCACCGCCGCCCTTCAACCCGTAATTCCACTCCATACAGGTGAAGTGCCCAAACAGGCGCGAGCTTACCAACGGAACACAGGAGACCCAAGACATACAGCTGGCTGCTTTCCCAATATGGTTAAGACATAGTCCACTTACCCTTGGCCGCAAACAAGGGAGCCAGGCCCTCAACACGGCTTATTCACTTTCCGCGACCAAACTTCGAGAGGAGTACCCATATACCGCCAGCGGCGCAGTCCAACACCGCGGAGCGCTGGAGCCTCGCTAGCGCCCCAACCCTTTTGTAGCAACTGCTTTAATCCCTTCTCCTTTCATTGACAAAGGCAGAGGACCACAAGACAAGGCTTCCATTCCATTGTTAGCCATTCGCCCCCCAGAGCCCCAAACTGTCCCCCAACCGCATCCGACACAACGTAGCCAACCGCCACAATACCACTTCAATACCCTAATATAGATATTCTCATGACTTTAATACACTAGCTTACACACCTTAATGAAGCCAGAGTCCAGCACTCTACCCGTCGGTCTGCGAAGTGCGCGCTCCGGCACCCCAGTCCTTAGGACGAGTCGCTATCAAATACCGCGGAAAACGTGAAACTGTCTGGGGTGCTCCCTACGCCGTAAATAACCACAATTCTGTTACAAAGGGCATCTCACCAACATTGTAAATATTGAACGCAGGTAACTAGGTACAATTATTTAGTATACCACGCTCCCCATAAGCGCACCTGATAAAAAGTTTTATCCAAAGGGTCGCAGTCACCCAATCCCAACCTCTCCGAGACCAGCAGCTTTATACAAACACCTTATGTGCTTTCGGTATTTGTTTCTAGGCCTGCCCCGAGCCTGCAAGTCACTCCAAACTACCACACACCAATTGCGTCTCCATAGATAACTGCCGACCCATTAGTACTTGGCACATATCCCCAACCTCTTGAACTTACGTGCTAGCACTTCCATTTCTTATCTAGAGGGCTGTGGGCACCGGAGACCACAGAACAAACTAACGGTCCTTATCGAAACCCCCATTGTATTACTTGGCAACCCAAACCTCAACTCTTTTTCCCTTAAGAAACCCCATTCGGGAACCCAAACCCGAACAGGCTTCTTCCCTACCGGCAGATGCATCGCGGCCATATCTGGCCACACCCAAATTACATGCTAAAGGCTCAAATGCGCGTGAACCTTAGTCCGAACCCAGGCCGCGCTGTAAGCTAATCCGGCAGCAAACTGAGCCTTAAGAGGCTAGCACAACCCCAAACCCTGCGCGCTGCACTTCAAACCTTACAACCGCTTGGAACTCCTAAACCATTAATCCCAAGTTGCTCATAGGGTGTCTCCTAGTGCCTTAAAGTGTAGCCCCACTCCTCCACCGGAAATTAGCCCTAAAGCCTGAACATTTAGACACGGTGCTTACTAGAAACCCCGAACTCTAGACCTTAAGGCCGAGTAAGGGCCTAAACCCAGAATGAGACAGAAAGGTCTAACGAGCAGCAGCTTTCATCCACTTTGACTAAAGTGTTCCTACGGTGTGAGATAACGCTGCAGACCTCCAGGGAACCCTGCAGCATGCCGCACTCTGTCTCATGGTTGCAAACTCCGCAAATCTCGACAATTGGGCATCCCGCCGTTCCCCCACCAGTAATATCACAGTTGGTACCACCACGGTTTGTCGACAGTAAACGCATAGCCGAGGTATAGCCCCGTTTAGACTGGGGGCAGAATCAAACCCATAGACAGCAGTGCCTTGGCGTCTGCAGGCGTGCCTCTGTAGGACACTCACAGGCGTTCTAGCATAACATGTTAGCCTATCCGGTTTCCGCTAAGTGCTTGCAAGCTCATGTATATGTGTAGAGTCTTAGTTATAATTTCTGTCGTTGATCTGGGCAGCCCTATCCCTATGGAATTTTAAGAGCCTCTAGAGCTTGTTCCAAAACCCCAGGCTGCCCGCCTGAGCGGCCTGGCGCCCTTATAATTTATGCGCTTGTATTTTTTGAAACGCTTTCCCACGTGCTTTTACTATTTTACATAAAACCATAAAGGCTTAACGTGTAATACCAGCTTCTAAAAAAAACTGCGAAACACTCGCATAAATTGCACACAATCCCGTAAACTTCACGTTAACAACTGTATGCAATCCCTTTGCCGTGATGCCGATTAAGTATGATTAACTTATCAGTTCATACATTCCGAGAAATAAGAGCACGACCCAGGATTGGTGCTCAGGTCAAGCACGCCTGAGCCGTTATTGCAATGTTCGCCACCACGGGCAACAAGGTGCAAACAACCAGTAATAAATTGAAAGCAGTCAAATTTACGAGGAAGTTTAAAGCTATAGTTCATACGCTAGCTGATATCCTGGTGGATGAGCAAATCCCGCCGATACCGGTGCTCAAACATTTATTCAAAAGCCAGTTCCCTTTCAAGGTAGCACTGCATGCTATCTCAGCTGTCCTACATACCTAGATTGACGTTAGAGAATATATGACCGAATGTACAGTGCGACATCAAAAACGTTCTCTAAAGTGGCACCAGTACGCACCACTTGTACCGCGATGCGAGGTGAAGTAAAACCGATGGTAAGAACAGACGCTTGCGTACTAACGGAATCTGGCAAATATATCAGCACCGATGGAGTTAGATAAGACTACCGACAGCAGAAAAATGTACGCTACGGCTAGAATGGTGGCCGACTTCGCCGACAAGGAGAGGACTCGGAAAAAACAACGATAAAAAAAGAAACGACATGTGTTACGTAAGCGGGCAACATGCGTATAGCTTGGGACTTCCCCAGAAGCAAAGTACAAACGAAACTCAACCGGCAGAGATCCCAGAAATGCGGCTTATATGGGAACTGGGCTTTAGCATACCCATAGGAGCCGCATGCAGACAGGAACGGTATTTTTAGAAAAGAGGGCGAATCAGACACTGGAATGAAGAGGGAGGGAACGGATAGCAGCACACCCCTGGCAACCAGCGAGACCCGGAAGACCCATAGGGCCCTACCACTGGGGCCGCGCACCTAAGTTTTCAAAACAAAGGTAAGGAAGCACAAGCAGCGGTGTTTTGCCTGATACAAAACAGAGGTCGGAGAGACGTCCGCTCAGACAGAAGACAAAATGCCAAGTCGGGATGTGCGTGGCAAAATAAACAGGTTGCGCAGAGGTTGCTACATCACTGCAGGGATGGTGATCCGAACTCAGAGGAGAAGCAGCTGATCAGCACTTGAGTGAATTGTAGGATCACGCACAAGAGGCCTGCCGGGGCCAGCATGTTGTGAAGCTTCTGCGCAGCAAGCGGGCTAACGAGCAATGGGGCCCAGGAAAGAATACCACGATGAGTCCGACACAAGGAAACGTTGCTCATCCATACGACGCCCCCTGCAGCTTGATCAGCCCGTTTTTCAATGGTGGCGAAGGTTACGAAGACTGCACAACATGCTGACCCACCCGAGACAGCGGGAACGCATCACATCCTTAAACAAGGCAAGCGACTCACATAATTTCTCAAACGGTTTGAAGAAAAGGGAATGAACCTACAAAGGAAAGGGGACGGCCGTGCAAATAGCAGAAACCGACCCCGTAACTGATATTTAATCGGCAAGCACACACTCATTCTGGACACCTCAAAAATTAAAATCACGTCCTAAAGAGATGTGTGGTGCACTGGCGCAGGTGTGCCAGAAGGCAGGTAGATTGCTCCCGGTCCTAATAGAAAGGCAAACGTCACCACTTGCGAGGGAAGCGAATAGTTAGGGTGTACGGACTCCTCGTGAGTGGGGCTCTTGCCCTCTGGTAAAGGCAACGAACTCTTCGTTGATTGGGCTGCAACATCTGGCAATGCTAACGGAGCTACAAGAGGCCTCCCATGCCCGCGAATCTAGAACGCACACAAGCAGATGGAGTGGGTAAGGGAGTGACCAAACTGGCCCGCTTACTGCCTTTGAAACAGGAAGGGTACACTGACTTCCGGATCTATGAAAGAAAAAAACAAGAACCACAGAGAGCAAATAGCAATACTCACGTTCTCAATCTTTGCGTTAACTACCACCCGGCGGCGCAGACGACCAAGCGCCACGATAACAACAAATGGGTCACGTGGCCCATCGAAGGAAACACGTGCTCCATCGTAGATTCTGTCAGCCAATCGTGATTGAGCATGAGCAGAACGCAAGCGCCGATAGGGAAAAGCAGAAGGCGCAGCAGGTCGTCAAGCCGAATCGGGCCTTAACGCTTTTTCATCACCCCATGTTGGTTCACGAAAAACTGTGTAATGAGGCAGAGAGCTTGTTGCCTTTTGAGGATGCGGAAGCTGCTCCGGGGCAACAGGAAAAAACTGGGATGTTAGAGGACCCTAGGTACGAAGTCCTTATTATTCACGCACTTTCCGCAAGATTCTGTTCAAATACTCGCGAATGCCACCCTGCATACGCCCCACAGTCGCATGTCTTCCAACTGCGGCACGCAAACAGGCGACCCCCCGTTTGTGCTTTTCCACTCGGTGTTCCCTCGAAAGAACGTTGGTGGACTTAACGAAGCAGCTGCTGCAAAAATATGTTCCTAAGAATGAAGGGTCGCCGTGGGCGTAACAGAGGAGCAGGATGAAAGAGCAAAAAGGGGTGCGGCCGCAAGGAGTTGGCCAAGGCGAACAGGTGCATATTTCAGCTGCATTAGAGCCTGTAGTAGGACAACGCGGAAAGGCGTTGCAGTGTTCGCTTCCGGAGAATGAAAAAAACTTAAAAACACTACCTGCAGAACGAGTCGCGGCAACATTGGACTTGCCACTTCGCAACAAGGCGGCTTCGGTTCAGGGTGAGCCCCGTGATATTCAGCCAACCCAACCATGATATGGTTCAAGGCTCTTTGAGGAACTTGTGCAGTAGCGTAGGTCAAGGCGCAAGATCGGACTGTAGCACGCTGAGCAACGCTAGGAACACTGGCTTTTCGACAAGCACTTAAATTAATTCACAATTGCGAAAATGTATATTGCCCAATCAAGCAGCATGATGTAAATGGGTACGGGTGCAAAAAAAGCATTGCCGAGGATGAGCCAATACAGGCAGAGGAACATGGAGCTACTCGAACTTTAAGCAGCTCCAACGATGACGTTTCTGCAGATACATCCGATATGCGGATTCGAAGGACAGATCAGGCTCAACATTACAGAAACGACGAGTCAGGCCTACGGCACCACAGCGTACACAAGAGGAGCCCCAGTTGACCTGAAGATCATTTAAATTATAATCCTACCACCGACGGATCATCAACATGCCAACAGGGGGTGGGTGCCACTCACCGTTGCAAGCCGGATACCACCGCCGTTCGCTGCAACAAGCAAGCGGTTAATATGGAAACTGAAGGAACTGATGAGCAGGTTAGACGTGGTTACGAAGTTTTGGCGATAAACTCGCTAAGGTAATCGACGCCACGAACAGAGAATCCGGGGCCAACTCGGCCACATAAAAAAAAGGAAAACTGCAACGTTGAACGAGGGAAAAAAAACAAGCTAATTTGGAGAAAAAATTGACCGAATTCCAGTGCCCATCTGCATCCCGTAGTTGTCGGTAAACGCGAAGAGGACCCAAGGCATTTATGTTCGGCAGCTGACAAGCTTTTTGCAGGTCAGAGGGCCCACGTACAAGTGTACTGGAGTCAGTGAACAGCCGAAGGCCCATCGGAAGAAATCCTCCCGACATTGTGACCGGGAAAGATAACTGCTAGAGTTTTTGGGGTAGCGGGTAAACGCGATATCTGTATGGTGCAAGTTGGGGAAGCGGTGGTGGAGCCTTTTGGTGACAGTGAAGCAACGGGTTTCCTTATTGCTTCAAGACTGGTTGCCGCATGGGCTTTGGCAGCGGAGTAATCGGAGGGTAAAGTCAGGTTCCGAGTTGCCTCAGGAGATGATTGTCACACAGGTTGTCAAAAATGTGGCGTTCAAGATCGCTGAAGCAAAGCGTTGAGTAAACCTCCTCTGGGCCAGCATCCCCTATAAGCTGGTTCTTGGTTCAGAAAGTCTGAGCCGGGACAGCCTTGTCAGGTATTTCGGCAAACGGCACCTGGAGGTGCATGGAAATTAGGGCAGGTATGTACTTGCTACTGTTGCAGCTTCCACTATGGTCGGTAGTCGAAAGGAAATAAAAACCGACAATGATTAATCGTAACAAAAACGGCTCGGTGACAAAGCTAGAATAGAGATTACAAGAAATATCGCGCAGGTAAATACCGCAGACGCCCACGCAATGGTAGGACTATATCCTAAAACGCACTTCTCAAACAACCGTGGAAAACAGGATCCTATTAGTCAGTTGCTCAAATAACTTGGGATGAGACATAGGGTGATTGCTGAGAAGTGCAGTAGAGCTCGCATGGAGGAGGATGTGACACCAGCGGAGACAACCGATACCACTGGGGATGAGGGGCAAAACCTTGTACGGTGGACCAGAAGAGGCCATGGATTTAAAAGCAAGAATAAGACCGCCGCTGATTTACGCATTACCGATGAACTTCAGGTGATAACCAATCCCGAATGGCCGAGGATTAGCAAGTTCGCGCAGTGGGCCAGCTCTGTTGCCCGAGAATGTGCGACACCGATTATGAAGTGATGCGTATAAGAACGTTTTCTAGTGTGTTTAATTTAAGCAAGGCGGCTTTTCAAAAATACAAAAAAAGCACAGGAAAACACAAAAACAGTAGCCTGCTCAATCTGGACCAGCAGATGTTCTGCATTTTGAATAACAATTTAGATGGCTTAATAACCAATTCTGATTTTCTGACACACTACCAGTCAGCGCGTTCCTTCACAAGATGGAGTTAGCGCACTACGAGACATGACTGGGCTTGCTGGTTGCCACAAAGCACATCACACTCAGCAATTTATTCCGAAGCGCTGAGGAGTCCAAAATCTTACACATGGGCACCTTCATGCTCATTTTATATATATTAAGTAATAACGAAAGCTGTGGCACCAATAGGCTGAGAACGCGAGTAGACGAGGCTATAGCCATGCAACACAACATATTCATTATTCAGCAGTACCCTGGAGTCTGCCGGGCATATGTTTTGCTCAAACCTTAAAAGGTGCTTTCGGGACGAACAGTGGCTTGATACCAACCTTACTTAAGATTGTTTAAAATCCCGCATACATAACAGGACCTAACAGAAACTTTTGAAGATGATGAGGGGCAACGATTTCCTAAGACACTATAAGCCCCCTAGAACACTGTTCGGGGTCTGTAAGCTGATCAAAATGGCCGGTTCTACTTTTTATAAACTACGTGCTTGAAGTTATCAAACGAATTTCTTACACAATATCGATGTTCATCTTAGAAATATATTAGCCTCAGCACGTTAGGCCTTTATTCTGACAGGATACTAGCATATTTTAATAAATCCCTCATAATGCCGTAGATATCTTAATAACAACTATAGAGAAATATCATGACGTAATGTTAGTTTACATTAATTAACCTGTGGGCAAGTAGATCACATAAAGCAACAGCACGGCACAGGTGCAGAGCTTAGCAACGTACGCCTGAGCTGTCATTCTAGTGAACGTTTCTAGATCGTGCATGCGTCGGCGCTTGTGAACCCGTAGCTTACCTCCACCATTACGTCTTAGACGGAAAATTCATCATACCAGAATTCTGGTAACTGGGAACTCGCCCAGCAAGCGTGCAATTATTAAGAAATATACGGGCGTGTTGGAGGTGCAGACACAAATATTACAGCATCTAAAGGAGAAAGTGGATATATCGTAGATCTTCACCACTCGCCCGACCGGGAATGATGACAGGGAAAGAAAATTATTCCGCTGCGAAAAAAATATTAGACGGCTGCAAACTACCAAAAGCTAAATGAGCTACCCATCTTATTTGAAGATCCGCTATTTGGAATTCAGGAAATTTCTGATATGTTGCGTCGCGCCAGGACATTCGGAACAGCCAACAAGTACCAGGGCTAGTATCAGATAAGAATGGGCCAGCAGGACCAATACAAGGCTGGGCCACAAACGGGCATAACACAGTAGGGGCCATTTAAACTGTTTCTACCTTTTTGTTTCCTCCCGCCATTCACTTTATCACGTGTCGTTAGGAAGGAGGCAATTTTACTACGGGCAATTACAACAGCGTAAATGTAAATTCCAGGTCACATGCGCTGCTCGCTTTTCAGTGTCTCTGTGTCGAAACTCCTTAAACCTTTTATGTTCTTTTTATGTTTTAAATCTAATGATTAGACCAAATAACTAATAGCTAAGAACATCAGCTATACAAAAATCTTTGCATATCCAGAGGGTGATCTAACTGAAAACCAAAAAGATATTGGCTTGGCTGTTAGTATCCTTCAGCAAAGTTTGTAAATAAGGTTTTACCAATGAAAAGTTTGGACAGCTATTCATGAAAAAAGCAAAGGCCTGAATGCCGTAGCAGAATGGGGTCTTTATGCCCACCGAACATACTTTGAGCTTGTTATCAGGCTTTGGGGACTTCTGATTATTTTACCGTTTAAGCTACGATAAATTACTTAATTCGTAGAGGGCTGCGTCAATCCAATCGAATGGTTTATAATGGAGACAGTGAACAGCGGTTGACACTGCTTTTGATGCCTTGAGGAGCAATATATTAATAAAGGGAAAACGCCGCCACAGAAGTGGAATTTGCGACTCTTCAGGGAAGAGCTGGTGAACGGCGCGCGCCCCTGTAAGACCCCTAGCCTAATCAGGATGTCGACGGATGCACTTTCAATTGCAGGAAGTAGCTCATTTTAGGAAGTATGTGAGGCCGTAGGCACTGCCATACATCCGTGCCTCGGCCGGTCAAAGGCGGCCCGTGGGCGGGTAGATGTCACCGGTTGAACCACCCAGGCTACTAAGGGCGCATGTCCTTGCTTCCCTAATGATTCTAGGACAAGGCGCTACCGTGATATTACCAGGCATATTGGGCAGGGGTCATGACTCCCTTGATTTATACAGGTGCCTGGCCAAACACCAGACGTTTTGCTAGGGTTTGTGGACTGGAAGACTTTCTTGCCCTGAAACGTTTGCCCCATTTACGTTTCTCAGTAACAGTGGATAGGGTATTTTGTGAATGTAGCGTAGATCTAGGTCTACCAGGCTGGGCAGTGTTTTGCCGGAGGACTCTGGTGAAACTCCAGTAGTACTGTGCCGTTTTTTCACTTTATGTTTTTACCGCTGAG
Source organism: Eimeria nieschulzi (assembly GCA_000826945.1). NCBI lineage: Eukaryota > Apicomplexa > Conoidasida > Eucoccidiorida > Eimeriidae > Eimeria > Eimeria nieschulzi. The sequence continues at coordinate 31,201 of JRZD01000003.1, forward strand.
GAGTTTCCTGCGGGTTGTGGGTGTCTGCGCATTGTGGCTGAAGCTTAACAATGTGCTGGTCAACGCTTTATCTGGCGCTTGTGTGGGCGCCAGTTTCCACGACCTGCCTCCATCAGCAGGAAAAATTGCGTCTTTTTAGTGACTTAAGGGGTCTTGCTGACGGCCCTCATATTAGCATTGATAAAGGGCTGAGGAGCAAGAAAATGGTGGGGTGTGCAAACCGTTAACTTGTTCGCTGCTGCATGTTGCGGTCTCAGAAGTTTTTAGTTTTGTTTTTGTTTGTACTGTTGTTTTTGTTTCATCTTTTTTAAACGACGGGGGACGCCAAAATATTAATCCACTAACAGCTCCGCTAACGTCAAAGCCTTAGCCTGTGCTTTGCAGAGTTCCGTTTGTCATCATATGAGTATTATACGCATTTTCTAGCCACGCTAACTTTGCTTGTATTATTAGCTTAAAATAAAAAGTAACATCTGGATGGGCAGTGGCTGGGTGTGAGGTCAATTTATGACTATATGCTCGTAACGCCCTATAGGCTGCCGCTGGCGTTTGTGAGTTGTGTACATATGTGCTGTCCATAAATTGAATTTTATTTGTACGTGTGTATCAATACAGACTGTAAATAAAAGAGTAGCATGTAAATATAAACAAAGCTAACCCAGTAAAGCCCTTACGCCCCCGGTAGTAAGCGGCCCTCAGCGGGCAGACGAACAACATTATCAATAAGTCAAATATACTACAATCGGAATCCTACGGCTTTGGTGGCTTTAAACTCCATAGCCGCCTTCTGTTCAATAAAAGGGCTAGAATAAGCACCATAATTGCCGCCGGTAGCGAAGGTGTCTACATGCGGCTAGCTACCATCTGCCTATGCAGCCAATTGCAGACATGTTCATACGGTTCTGCGGAATCCTATCAGCTGCCCGAACTATAACAGAAATTGTTAAAGTGCACTAGTTCTATGGCGATAGAAACTTTGTAATTGCCAATCTTTTCCCAAGGCAAAACTCTATGAAAAAACTCACTTAGTTGCCGCTTGCCCACGCGTCGCGCTTCCACGCGTTTGTCGGAGTCTAAGTCGGACACAAACCGCACAGCGGATCGGACACTTCCGAAGTGGGTGTTGCTGTTCTGGAGCACAAATATCTCATTCTATATGCGGCCGCTGATTTTTAAATTGTAGGTTAATTATGTTTTATTAGTTCAGTTCCAATGTGCGTATGCTCTATTGACGAGTGCCCCCTTGTGCCCGTTAATGGTGTAACAGACATGCTGATCTATGCCATACAACCCATAGAGATCATTTACATTGCTATCGCCATACGTAGGTATCTTACGTAGAATAAATATCGCGGAGTCACCCTCCCTACCTGACTAATTTTATTACCTACATGGTCTTCTATAACCTATTATGAATTGCTTAGAAGTGCATCTCCTTGAGAAACTCTCGCAATTAAGTGCTTATACGACGATAATAATTAGGATAGTAATGGTGGTATAACTGGACACGGGCGTGGAGACATTTGTAGATCACTAAACTGCATTTAGGGAGTAAAATAGATCATGACATCAACATCCGGAAGTAGGGGCAAGGCCGTGGTAACGAGGTCATAGACTGAAGGCCATCCTAGGTGCACTAAACAGCATCACAATCACGCCTAATTTAGATTCACTCAGCACGGTCTTAGAACTTAGGGCAACCGAGTAAAATGCTTCATGAGGCGCGTAGATCCGGCAGGTAATTACCAGCTACCCAGGGCTATGGGTTCGCTTACTGTACCTGCTTTAAAGGTTCCGCCCTACTTCCGAGTCTGTTTGAAGCCTACAGGGAGGATGAAACCGAACGATGCACAGTACTTGCCATCGACCAAAGCCCTCGCGATGCAACTCCCTTCGCTGGCTACACTACCAGAATATCGCACAGCTGACGCCCTATTCTACAAGTGTCAGCACGCGAGCCCACGGAAGAAAGCTGCTAAGGAAATCAACGGTTTGTTCAAAGGTATTTAGAACTATCTAACCACTTCAGCTGCTCTGCATGCGTGGGACAGAGTCATAAGCCAACCTCATAGAAAACACCGCTAGCCAGCCCATTGTCCAAACCGACTACTTCAAAACGCGTTTACAGAACATACTATTCTAAGTTAGTTATCCATCTTGTTCCTACGTTATTATTTATTTCATCCGTAGCAACCCGCCGATCAACAGGAACATCTGTGCTCAACAAGTTCGATTCTCATCGGTTAGCCACTTATCAGACATATGTGCAACCCCCCTCTACACCACATTTCACGTTCAGTAAGCATGCCATAAAACGTTTCTTGAACTCTTAAAAAAGTAGCTTCCCAAACGCGCATGTTGAAAAACTCACTTTTCACCCAAACCTATGGCTCAGCAGCTCCCACAAGTTGCGGGAGTAGATCTTCACCACTACAGCTCCGCACAGCTGGGTCCTCTGCCAGGAGATATAACATTACTTTATTTAAATAATCCATTCCCATGCATCACCAAAGGGAGCTCAGGCACATACACATCAGGTGTTAAAACGCATTCTGGGCACCACCGCTTCATTGCGCCGGTGAGAACCGTCCAAATCATTTATCCACAAACAGGCGGCTCTTTTGGAGTCAAGAAAAAAGGCGTGGGCAAACCCGAATACGACTGACCTTCTCTATTTGACGACCGCGGGGCTTACACTACCAATGCTGGTCTGAACCGTCAGCGTACCCACTCCCGCTGTAACGCTCAAGAGCATTCGACGGTTCCCCACGCTCAAAGGAATAATATATTTAATAGAACTGCAGGACGCCGGTGAGCAGGTAATGAATTTTCAACACGCTTGCCATCATGATTTCAGGGCTTCAAAACATGAAATCTGGAAAAAGCATTCGTATGTCGGACCAAAACCATAAAGAGTATTTGGTAACTGTATAAATGCTTTAAATCATTCCCCAGTTATGCAGGCATATGGGTTTATACGCCTCTCACAAAACAAAGTCCCTGCATTGAACTATCGAAAAACCGGCAATGCTTATTTCTCTTTCTGTAGGTGACTGAACACTATTGTACCTCAGTCCATGCGCTTAGCATTCTGATTTCTAATACTGCCCATGCTGAAAAACGTGAAACACGGTCCGTGTCATACTTTGTCATATAGATCACGGCCAGTGAAATCCGAAGAGACTGCAGGACCTCCCGATTCTATTGCAGGGCTCTAGGCCACTTTTTCTGTGTTGCCCGCAAATCTACTAAATAACTAAGCTCATGTTTTATGTGAGGCCGTTGTTCTGATATCAGTTTTAATTTCAAACATCAACAATTGTGAGGAGAGACCGTAAATTAGTGTCAGTTCATTATTATTAACAGAAATATGTGTATTTCACGGGAAATAAAAGAATGGCACAGGCTCACTCCTGCTGCTGCGCACCCTTGCCCCAAGATTGCACGGATCTCCACTAAACCATTACACGTCCTCAGCTATAGGATCTTGTTGAGAGCAATAAAATTAATATTTTGAAAAGCAAAACGTCCACTGTTAGTGTTTAGAACCGCTTGAGCGGGTCATCTGGCCGTGCTAATCCCACCTCGGAGCCTTCAACAGCTGGTCTTCAAGTTAGGAAGGCTTCTAATATCTGCATTTCCCATCGCTGCTTTTATATTGCTCAGGAGCCCGGTGCCTCGAATTTACGAAACTACGCCACGTAGTAACACTCTTACTAAATTGATGAATTATCAACGCACGGTGGTGTCATGAAGATTTCGTTAGCAGGTGCGAAAATTGCCTGCGACCGTTCTTCAATACAACAGGAGCGTTTCCCTCATGACGGGCATGACGATTAACTGGCTGCTGCTGTCGTCATACCTTGGCGCATTCCAATACTTTTCTACTTGCCCTACCAGTTACCTCGGATTGTTTACGTGAAATCGGGAAATTCTTTGGGCGCCATCCCCCTAGTCGTTGTCCGCCTCTTGGCCCTTCTCTGAATACTGCGCAAGGTGTTTGGCAATGGCATTAATATTCTGCACGGGCATGTCTCCAAAACGTTGAAAGTGCTCTGCGATTCTGAAAAAGCGCTCCTGTATTCGCAACACGGTATGAGGCCATGCTTGCCTGTTTCGTGCCTCTCGTTGCTCCCGATTCCTCGTAGCACCTGATGACCGGAGATCCGCTGTGAGGGGTTTTGTCGGCGGTTGTTACTCCGTGTGGCCTACTGTCCCATGCCCAAAAGTCCTCCGGACTCCTCCGCCCAACGGGGTCGTTGGGGCTTTTGATTGTATTGCCAACGTCGAAGTTTTTATTGGCGCCGAAGACCCAAACTGGTTCTCGTTGCGCAGCGGGCTCCCCTGCCGACACAGCTTCAACAGTGTCGCTCACATGCCAATGGCGTAGATCATACGATTCTGAATACCGCACGGCTTCTGAACACACACGTTCGACTTCCCATACATTTTCAGCGGCAGTGTTCATAAATGTCAAGTTATCGCTGGTTCACAATACCTGGATTCGTTTATAATTTTACTGCTCTCTAGGCTGCGGTAGCCGGGATGCTCCAGACTAGGGCTGGCGGTTAGTTGGCATATATAGAGTTTCTGTCCCTGAGGGATTCCTGGTTTATCGACTTTTTTTCCTAGTCTGTAATCGCCGTTAGTGTACTGCTACAAGGAGAACTTCCTTCCAATCTTCTCCTTGTTCGGACGCCTGGTCGCCAGCTGTAACTGCAAACATATTTGCAGGGTGGTTGCACAACATACTCTGGTCGCTGACCAAATTTGCTATCATGGCTGCTTAGTAATCCAGTTGGTATCAACGGGTAGGCCTCCATGAGATGATCGGCTAAAACGGAACGTCTGTCCTTCTGATCTGGTGTGGTACACAAACCGATGTTTCCACCTGCCTATTCACCACTAACGACATGCCGAGTCTGCAAGTATGGTGGTTGCAAAAAAACTAATTCCATGGCACAATAACCTACGTCTTTTAATTTCCCAGCCAAGCCAAAGATGTCGCTGAGCATTCGAGCAGGGCTGCGCACTAGCGCGTCTAATGAACTTCAGTAGAATTACAGCTCAGACATGCCTTTTTTAAGCAAGCAGGCTAGCTCATGCTGTGCTCTTGTTTGACGTATGCATCTACACGTTAAGTATGAAGTAGGGTCATTATGTTAAGGATTTTTTTAATGCTTCGTAGTATTATTATTAACGGCTTATGAAGGTTTTTGTCCAATTATTTTGGTTTTATATCACAATCAAATTTTCACAAGTGGAGAAGTAGATGGTTCTGATGTAAGTGCTGAGGTTCCCAAAATGGACGTAATACGTTATGCGCAAGATGTCGAGGGCAGGAGAGCAGGTGAGGAAAGCACCTTTAAACCGCGGATGAGAGTTTGTCAAGGCTTGCGCTCCGATGGAATCGAACATTTGGTAAGCGCGTAGTTGTGCAACAACGGAGTAATTATTTTGCGTTGTTCCTTTATAGAAGAGCTTGTCTACAGAGGACAGGCGACGTATTTATAGGGGCCAAATAAGCGTCCATGATATCAAACCACTAGGGGTTAACGAGTTGATGATGTCCCAAAGGCGTTTGCTGACATACTAGCATTCCTACGTTACTGAGTAATTAATATTGTTATTTTCTTTGTCACAGTTGGGGATGAAAAGACTGTTCTTATTGTGACAGTTCGGACTCAGCAGCTGAAATGGTAGCAGAGCTGAGGGAGACGTGCGTTCTGAGATGCTGCAACGCTTTCGGCAGCTTTTCGAACTTTTTGCTTTTATTGTGAATGGGAACGCGCTAAGTGGTAGTGTACACGTCGCAATACCGCTAGATACCTGGGCATCTCGAGTGTCAGTAGAAGTATGGGACGGCTGGCGGTCGTGTTTTTCTGTCAACACATACACGTTTCCCTATGGTTTGTGTGGATCCTTGAGGTGTCGGCTAGACTTTACTAAACGAACTCAAAAGCTTCCACAGGCATGATCGACAGCAATGCTATAATGAATATCACAGTGGAGGTAGCGTGAAACCATAAGGGATGAAATAGGGACGAGAGCCTACTTGTTGAGCTCATGAACAAGCTGTCCTGGGGTGTTGGGTTGGAAAGATTGATTAGCTCTTAGTATTCGCTTCAGCATTGAGAGCATAACGAAAGGTGCCATAGGTCAAAGGAAATTGAAGTTTGTAAACGACGTAAGCAGTCCTGCAGGAATGGAGGATCGCTATGTGTAAATTCGTGAAAGGAGGATGTTTAGTTGTTGGATATCAGTACAGAAGGATGGAAACTTAGGAAGTGCCTCCATCAATGTTTGGCTACAACCAACCCTCGAAACAAAAGCTGTGGAAAACCAATTTTGCGATTGATAGTTTGAAATGCACAAGCAATCTCTAGTACGGTACCAAGATGGTGGGGTAAACACAACGGTCATAGAGTTAAAGGAGCAAAGCGAAAATGTCGGCAGCCCTCAAGGGAAAACTCCAGCAAACGGCAGAGAGGTGAAAATGATTAGTAATGACACGGTGTCTAGAAGCCTACGTTAATGACGCTGAACTCCTCTGTAGGGAGGCAATATGTTCTGGGGTTTTGGCAAAAAAGATGGAAGACACATGCCGTTATATGATTAGCCACGACGGGTACGACGCGACCTTGAAAGGGCGTTACGCTGTAAGCCCCTGTGCCAGAGTGTACTAGAGGGCTAGCGGTTTGCGCAAAACTAGGAGTCTATAGCATAAATTTAGAGAATTAAAATGGAGAAGGTATGGAGCCCAATGTGCTACGGAAACAAGCCAGCACGGCAGCACAAGGCTATTTGTTGGTGCGCGTTTGAAATTTGATTGCACTTATCCGAGGCCCTGGTGACCTATTGGAAAACGTAATTATGGGTCTGTGAGCTATTTAAAAAACAAACAGGCTTATCCAACCATTATATTGGATTGACGGGTCATGCGCCTGGTGTGCCCGGTAGGAGGCGGCTACCCTCACAGCCTTCGGGCAAAATGGGAAGGCTTCATGCCTTTTAAATTAAACGGCTTTAAAAGACAGACTCTAGAGGCTACGTCTCGGGGGAGATAAAGCAGAGTGAGTGCAAAGGGCGCGTTGATTAGGTGGCAAAGGAAATCCCTAAGGGGTTCGCTGAAATAGTGTCTCCACCTTCAAACATGTTGGAACCCGTAATCCTACGTATATTTGTGTATCACTTTGTGAAAGCGGTAAGGTAGCCAGGCCAGTTAAGTTTATTCAGAGAACATGTGTTCGTATCAACGCCGAGAATATGGTTTAAGTTTGACCTGAGGTGCTGGAACACCTAGAGTGGTAATTCCTAGACGGATTTCAACAAATTTTCTAGGACAGTATGAAGCCGCATGGGTACAATTTCTTGGGTTCATGCATCTGGCACCCTTCTGTAATGACCTGAGAACAGGCGGGATAAAGTTCAGCAATTATGGAGTACCGGGAGCCAACTTTTCTACTAGAACCCCAGAGGGCAAAGGGCAAACACAAAATAAGATGCGCTGAGTTGTCAACTGATATGCTTGTGTGGGTAGATAGCACGCTTCTCCTACAGTATAAGCCCATGGCGTTATATCTGAGAAGACTCAGGGGCCGGCGTGGGAGAATTACAGACGAATCAGACGCTTGCATACGGCAGGTAATTGAGAGAATGACTGGAGAGGAAACCATTGCAGGCAGTCAGGAATCCGACTACGTAAAACGCATGGTCACCATCATGTTATGGGCGTTTTAGCGTTTTCTAAAAGTTGGGTAGATCTTCAATCTGGGTTCCGTCGGCTACACTATCGCGAAAACCGTGAGCTAAGCGACCACCGACTTCCACAACGTTGCGGCAACATTAACATTCAATGGTCACAAGCCCCCGAAAACAGCTATTTTGACAATCTTTGTGGGACTAGTCAAAGGCAAAAGTAGCTGGTTCAAAAGTTTCTGGCTCTCTGTTTCCTGTTTCCTGAACAGGGATCTTTCAAGGAAAAGTCGTGGAAAAACAAAAAATCAGGCTTGTTCCCAGAGATAATCCCTATAGTAGAGAACACTACCACCAATTCAAAGGAGGTTGTCAAGCACAGCCACGAAATCAAAGATATGAAACGAGACCAGACAAAAAATTTTTAGTTTACAGAATTCTGAAAATGGGTAGCGTTGAAGGGCATTAAGGGCCGCAGGTTCACTATGGTTCATGAATGTTGAAATTCACAAAGCTACAATTGTTGCTCTAGTGGCCACGGTTAGTACATGTTTATTTGTGTTTTAGGGTTGTGGTAAAACAATAGCCTTACCAGAAGTTTGCCAATACAGTTAAATTTAGTGGCATTGCGGCGCACTTTGAAGCTGGATAAAGTGTAAAGTATTATGATAAACAGATTTTTTACCCCCAGTGCACATAAATTTCCAGCTGAATTTCCGAATCCAATATTGTGCCCTAGAGCGCAGATGCTATGTGTCTTGCTTAAAAGTTTATTGCCCATTTAGTTGGGGGAGAGGTGCAAACCAATACTATTGTTTGTTGATATGAGACTGAGCACCAATTGTATGCAGAAAATGGAATATTGGACATTCTACACGTTTTTTTAGCTCACACTACTAAATCAATTGAAAACCCTGGTCAATGATAGAAAACACGGATAGCTGGGCGCTTCGTAAAGGTTGCACGACAGAGATTCATAAGATACAAAAACTATTACAAAGTGGTGCGTTAGAGAAGACTAGCCTTTGAACAACCAAAAGACAAAAGCACATCGACACCCCAATAATTTTGAGTGAGTTACTAGTATGTCAAATAGAGATGCCAATATTGAGGCAGCCTCAGATAATGGCTGAACTTGTACAGGAACGCGATGATACGGCTGGAATAACCTGACAAAAAGGTCATGGCTGAAATAATAAAAAAGAATGTATGGCGGTATCAGAATTTGAATAAGCAATTGCAAATTGAAACGCGGAATTTGAGGCAGACAGCAAAAGTTTCATTTTACAGAGTGTTCTGGCGTGTGCATCGAAACCGCTTTTTGTATATCCCAAGAATTACGCAACTCGCCAAACGCCCAATCACTCGTTGAGACTACTTAGTTCCAGAAACAATGCAAATTTCACTGCCAGCTGGTCGTATATTACCAGAAAATAAACAACCACATAAACAGATCATAAAAACGTTATACACGGCAAAATGCATTGCTTTAATGCTGCGTTATCTCAAACTTGAAATTCCTGGTTACTGGAAAGGTAAGTGGTGATGCCTCTAGAAAACGATATCCAATCGCAGATGCATATCAGGCTTTTAACTACATATCCCCCAGAATGCATCTGAAATAGCAAACAAGAAATTTTGTAATTAACCACAGGATGGTATAGTGCCTCGTTCAACCAATACGTAGAACGCCTGCTATTGACTATTCAGTACTTTTGTGGGGTGCGTGCATCAGAATGGCATTTGAATAATACGAAGGAGCACATACTTTATTATTTCTTATCAATTGTTAATTTGTGTTTATACTATCAAGATAAAAAGTACGGCACTGTCATTGGTGTTTAGCTATGCTAAGCGTCGAAAATCAAGACACTATTCTGCAAGTGCAAGAATAATATCCTGATATATCTTAATATATAAGTGCATGTAACGTGGTTTTCATTCAGGATGTTAACTTGAAGATGGAAGCGCTCACTTTTACTGCTTATCTTTCTAAAATTTGAGCGGTGCCTTTCTGGCCTCGACTGTCTATGAACCATATCCATGTAAACTAATGGATAAAAACCAGCTATAAGTGCTGCGTATTGTAACGCAAGCAGACTGCAAGGCTACCAAGGCTAAGTCCTAAATTGACAAAAACAACCGCGGAAATTGGTTTCGGAGCGTAACAGGCAGCAGCAGCTAAAGCGTTCATATTCACATTACGAAACTAGTAAACACAAAGCTCAGTTACGACAATTCATCATCGGCTCTCTAGATATACCCACAAGGTTGTGTAGTACACACAAGACTGGATGTGTCAACGCGCTTCATTTTCTAGGCAAACATAAACACCCTGCATGCAGCAGTACGTTATCTGTGATTATGAACTAGAGTACTTATACAAAACTTATTCAGAAAAATGTGAAAGCAAAAAAGTTGCCAGGTGGTTGATCATCTTTGCCAAATCAAATATCTCCTCGATAAAGGTTTTCCCATGGTTAAAAACATCACTGCCACACTTTTTAGCGCTACACAACAAAGGAAAACACAGAAAGCGGAACGAGCCACATATGCACGAGGTAAAACCCGAAAAAAATTGTCGACAAAAACCTATTAGTTCTCTTATAGCAAATCAAAAGGAATAGAACACCCTACCGACTAATCTTCGAAGCCTTGCAACAAAACAAAAAATTCAACTAGCATTAATGTTTCCAATGCATGTCGGGAGGTTTGGTCATACGTAGAAACGCGCATGTCAACAGAAAAAAAACATTACCACAGGCAATAAACTCTAGGAAGGCCTTGATAATGTGGTGAGCCAAGTATTAATTGGTTTCCATTTGTTATTTAGTTCACGGGTTCCTTCCACAGCAAAGGCAAACCAGGACATTTCACGAAGGCTCGGACTACCGTCAACCGCAACACAAAGGGTTGAAAATAGCGTACAGCGCACTAGGCAAGCCTGTCATTTTGGGAATACATTTGAAACTGCTCTAACAATCTTTTCCTGCCATGCCCTAGTTGCAAAGCAGGAGCATCGATGATGTGCAAAATATGGAGAGTGCAATCTTCAAAAGTTCTAGCACCGGGGCCAACAGATATACCGTAATTTAATTATAGGCCCACTTAAGACAAAACATAGAAACAACCTTATATTTGCCTTTGTGTATTGGCAGGAAGGTCAAGTTTATGTGTACGAAACCAAGAAAATAGGACGATGGTGGAGTATGTTTACAAGGTGATCGGTTTCTGCAGTGTCACGAACTATAGGGAGTGCCTGTTCATAACCGTGATCTAGATTCTACAAGTAAAAAATCGGTTATTTCCAAGGGCTTCGAAAAGAACAAAGGAGTATGTGGCCCCCGCCACCAATAACCAGATACCTAAACAGATAAAACTGCACAGAACTCTCCATTATATGCTACGTGCGTAGATTTGAACAGGCAAAACTGTGGTGAAAAAAACTAGGTGGAGCAGGAATACTCAAGTGTAATTGCACTATGGGTAAGGGTTATATACCAATCCTTATAGAATGTGAGAAATTGAGTGCGTGCACCACATCTGCGTATTTCTAATAAAAAGCCCTTCAACTATCACTTTGAATAACAACGCTTTCTCAGCAATCCATTGGTGCTGGGCCGCGGCAGAGCATTCAGCCGAGCACTAAAGCACTACTAAACAAAAACATACAGCACCAATAAGCAGATCAACCTAGCAAATAGATTCTAGCTTTTTAGGAGAGGTGTCCGCCTTCCTCTGTGATTTCACGCAGCACCCCGCTTTCTATTTCTCTCATTGTGAAAACCTGCACATAAGGCCAATGAACATTAAGTAGTTCCCGGCGGGATCTCGTACTGCAACAAAATATCAACGGCCTAGTTTGTGGAGTTGAATGCATTTCAGAGCACCGCACATATTATGCAAACAGGAACGCGTCTATGAGAGCGGTGAATTTTTGTTTGTCGAGGCTATGGAAACCCCTAGAAAACGTTGAAATTGGCGAAGAGTTCGGGGTCTCTAGATGTTTTTTAACAGCAACGAAGCAACGGGCATAAACCGTCAAGTACCAAGAACCATTCTGATCTGCTGGAGAAACCAACAACGAAAAGCTGCTGCTGGTCATTGGAAAATCAGGGGCTCCCACCAGTGTTAGGTTGCGTTACCGAGAAGCTTTAGGTGAACACGTTAGTTTACATTCCGGCGGAGGCATAGACGTTATCTTCTGACAGAGTGGAGGAACCTTTCAAGCATTTGGCTGTGGCGACACGTGCGACGCTTCTCAGGGTAGCAGCCAAACGAAAAGTGCAAAAATGTCCGCTTGTTTCCTTCCCTCTTTTCAAAAAATTAACCTCAATTGTGTGTTCAATATATTGCATCCGGGATCATTTTATTAACTGGTGAAGATGCACTGTAGTTTGCTTGTTCTGCCGAAGTACATATATGATATGCATATGAAACGTATATGGAGGCCGTGCCATTGTTGGGCGTGTTATTCCTCAGGGATTCGGCGGGTGTTGGCCAATTATTTCAGGATTCCTCAATAGTAAAAACTTCACAGGTACATGCTTATATGGTTATCAGCCGAGTGCTGATGTTATGTGTAAAAATAATGGAGTATGTTAAATCCACAATGGTAAAGGTCTGAACACAGCTCAGGAAAGCAATTGTCAGCCCTGGGAAAAAGGCTGTTGGTGTTTGGGCCCTCTCTGCTTAACGGTTCTGAGCCCGTGCACTTTAGTTGGAACGTTTGTTAATTGCTGAGTCGTGAATGGAAAGTTTAAAACACTTTAGAGTGATATGGGATTCAGCTAGCAGTTCTTTAAAAAACGCCGATCCATGTTAGAGGGAGCCCAGGAAATTGTCCGAAATATCAAACAGCACTGCGGTAAGCAATTTCCACTCTTTTAAAGATATTTCTCATAATTCTCCGTTTCCTACGCGTTGGTTAAGATTAATTTACTTTATTAATTATGACTCGGTATTGGACGACTGTTCGTATTCTATCCTACTGACTCGGCTGCTCGAATTATCGGAGTTCCGATGAATACATGCTTTCTGCATAGCACTTGCGCCAGCTCGTCCGATGCTTAAATGCAATTGGCCAAGGGGACAGCCTGAAAGCAAACATATTCGTGTGTATATTGCCAGCGTTTCTATATTTCAAGTTTCCAGGCCGCCTACATTTTCGTTGGGATTCTACGCTAGCCGGTGGTCTAGGTTGAGGCTTTACACTTTCCGAGTTTCCCTGCAACCATTTTGCACCCCTGATGTAGCGGGTCTCTTAGTAGAGGAATTAAGGAGGATTCTCATACCCAAAGTCCAGGGTAAAAGCTTTGCTCCAAGGTTGATCTATCTTCGCTGCTCAGCTGAAAGTATGCGCTTCGATGCTGAGTTAGAGGAACGCGATTTCACCATCATCTTCAAAAACAAGGGTTAGCGCTACGCCACCTAGGATAGCAAGCATCGCAGAAACCAAGGAGCAGGAGATCAACACACGATGTGCGTGTGCGGACCGTGCAGAGAGTGTGGCCCACTAGAACGGTGGGGAATGAGCACAGGATCCGTTATTGAGAGATGCGCTACGCCAGCCACGCATATTGGGCGACCGTTCTAGTCCGGCGCCGGTCATAGAAAATAATACGGGCAGCAAGGAGCCGAAGATTGTTGGAGGGGGATGCGGTCATCGGGTCTATGGCTTAGACAGTGCTCGATAACAGGGAAGAGGTGACATACCAGCTCTACGGATCTGCCTGACCCAGCTGAGAGGGTCATCCAACATTTGACAACCCCATGAAGGCCCAAAGGCGAGTACAGGGCACCAAAAGGAAATAGAGCAGAAGTGCAGAGGCCTACACAACTCTCTGGATTTAGGAAATGTGCGCACCGTATTGGAACAGAGACTCGCTGAACGGCATAACCTCCCGCATGCCTACACAGAGATAGAGAAATTCCTGTCGACCTTGCATAACCCGTTAGACGCATCTGGACAGCTGGATGCATGGCGCAATCCTACGGGTTACCGGCTCCCGGGTGAGCAAATTGCGTATAGGTTCTTAGAGGAAGAAAGCGTGCACGGCACCTCTCTAGAGCGCCCCATGGCCTACCTCCTTGAGGGCCTGATGAAGATCCATGTAGGGATGGCAGATCTTCCAGACCTATACTATCAGATGATAAAGCAGTATGAGGAGTTTGTAGAGCTTTGCAGGCACGCTGGGAAACCAAACGTCATGCGCGAAGCTATAATGGCACACTCACGCATTAATTATGCTCATGAGGAGTTGAGGACTAGCGTTCAGTTTAGCGTACCTATGGCGCCCATAAACACTATTGCAGGTCCGGGCCAGTTTGTTAACAATCTGCTACAGTCCATGGGGTTGGCCTCACTATTAGAGGCTGGTTGATAACCGGTAACATTGATAGGAGCCGTAATTACCTAAGGAAAGGCAGTCGATGACCAGGTAAGGATAATTCCACAAGCTTCTGGGAGTACCGGAGCAGAAAATTGTCGGTGCCCACGACGTTTGGGAGCTGGAATGGTGCCTCGTCGGGAAACGCAATGGGACGCCCCAAAGGCAAGCAGAGGTCCGGGTTTCGATCTGCTCTTCTGGGCTGCGGGCACACCACACAAAGATGACGGGTTATGGCTCTAAGGTACAGGGCCTGACAACTGCTGGTAAAGGGTTCTGGAGGCTTTCGTAGGTGCAAGCCGCTTAGTTTGAAGAGCTAGCTAGTGTAGGGGGTTCTAGGGGGTTGGAAGGGGTGTGTTGAGCGTGTGCTGTTGGTCTCGGTGGAGCTAGCGGCCTGGGCAGCGCTAGCTCTAGGAGGCCTGCCGTTATCGGAATCCAGGTTCTGACGCCCTAGCTAGTACGTCAAGGGGCATTGAGCTGTCCTCTACGCAAACTTACCGATAAGTCTGTCTTTATGGGGGCGCAATTCCTGGAAGGCTTAGTAGGACAGCGAGCGAGCATGATAAACGATGTGCAAAGGTTCTCAGTAGATCTAGGGAGGGGCAATGTAGTTATTTGGGTTGTAAGAGAGGCTGTGCGTTGACAACGGGGGTCGTTATAATGCTCCTATGAGTTTATATACGGGGTTGGAATGCGTGCAAGTGCGTGCGCTGCGCTGCTAGCTTAGTGATACATTGGGATTAGGAAGACTGGGGGCCGTCTGCAGACTTTTCGCGCATCGGATGTTACGGTAGTTAGAGTTTGGCGCGAGTCCACACGCTTGATTGAATTCGTCAGCATTAGGGAAAGGTACTCCCGTGTGCCTGTAGTGTCTGCAGTGAGGGGTTCGGCTGTATCAGCGTAGAAATTTGGCCTGCGGGTGTGTGTAAATGCAGAATTATATGCTGCAGGCTTGAGAAAATGGGTATATGAGAAGATGGTAGTTACCTATATGCAAGCGGTGGTGTCGTGTCGGCTCTGGCTAGCGGTTGGTTTCAAGGCGGGGTTGTTTAAGGGGGGTGTTCCGGAGTGATGTTCGTGTATGATAGCTTCTGTGTGCCGTGGGGTGAAGGAAAAGCACTTAGTTCTGATACTCTAGCGAGAAAGGGGTTTTGAGGGAGTTGGTGATGTAGCCAGGCTCAGGGTATGCTCTCCTACCTGTTTGGATCACACGAGGACCTTGTTGCTTGCACGGTTGACTATAGAAACTCCGAATTATTTTAGGCGAGTGTGCCCCTTAAGGGTGCCTCGCCAGGCTCAAGGTTTGTGGGCTCCTCTATTCGGAGCTTGGCTTTGTGTCGGGTGTGCCCTTTAAAAGGTTTCAGGTAATTCTTTGGAGCATGGGGATCGGGTTGCGGCCTGCCGCCTTAGGGGGGACGCCCCTATGGCGAGTAGGAATTCGGGATGGCGTATGCTCTATAGAACTCTGGCTAAGCCGCAGGGTTATGGAGTTATGCGTTTAGGCTGCAAGGGCTGGGGAATTGGCGAATGTGGCTAGAAGGGTAATGGCACGGGCGTTTAGGGACGCGTTATCTGGGAAAGGGTCAGCAGGAGTGCGGGTTGCTGCGGGGCTGGAGAGGTGTTATGGGGAAATTGCTATGGGGCTGGGTGGAGCTAGCGGCCTGGCCAGCCCTGGCTCCCGTATGCGTCGCCTCCGCAGAGATTCAGTTCGGGTGTTTGAGTCTGTACGTGAAAGAGATTTGGGCTGTCCTTCACGTGAAGGAAGCGACGGGCACTTAGATTAAGGGCTGTAAGTGCTTAATGGACTAGTGAGGCAGTGAGTGGGAGAGTGAGTGGGCCGGCTGGGCGCTGTATGGCTTTGGGTGGAGCTGGGAGGAGCCCTATGAGTTCTCGGGGTGTTATGCAGGGCGCTCGTTGGTTACAGGCTCGCTACTGGAATCCTCTAGGCCTCTTAATGCGAGTAGGCCTCGGGTGGCCATGTGCCGTGAGGATTCTGTGTTGGATTAAGGTAGACTAGGCAGAAACGTGCTCAGGAACTATCTCGCTCTTTGTTTCTAAGGTGGTCGAGTTTAGAGAGCGATTGCAGGGCTGGTCAAGCTTCGTGGTTTTAGGGTAAGCTGTTCTGCCTGGCTCCGCTGACTGAAGTGATAGGTTCGGCTGTAGTTCGGAGAAAAGCCCACGCGGCAAGTGTTAGAAAATATATGCTAGTGCGTGTTTCTTAGATTAGGAAAGAAGTATATAAGCAGATAGTGGTTATATGCTGGTAAAGTTGCTACCCAATTGGGCGTGCGTAGTGGTTGGTTTGGAGGTAAGTGATGAGAGGAAGGCGTTCCGTAATGGAATCAGTTTATTGTCACTCAATTATTTTGTAAGCTAAAGCAAAAGTAGTTAGTTTGGATATTCGACTGGGAAAGGGGGCATGGTGGTGTGTCGTACCGCGATCCTTGGTTCCAGCCGGCGGCACTGTAGCGGCTCGGTCTGTGAGAGCGGTGGTGAGTGGAGGGGAGGGATTTACTGGAACGAGCAAGGATCTTCGGTGGTTGCCGAAAAATGCTTATTTTGTGTATATACTAACATATGGAGCAAGGTTTATAACTTTGGTATAGGGATGAGCCTCTGCTACGCTCCTCGCGGGTTTGCGCTGCGGGTCAGGCGGTGCTACGGACGTGAATTTGGGAATGATTGCTAAAATATTGTGGTGTTTGGGGTGTGCCAGTAGTAAACTTAGGAATTTTTAAATTATGAAACGGGTTACCGCGGTTCGTGTGACGTTATATGGTTCTGGAATAGTATTGGAGGCCGGTTGCAGCAGTGTCTAGGCACTTACCAGAACGGTTCGATGGTCTGGACGGCCCCCTAGCTGGTTTTAAGTAAGGAGAAGGGTAGATTCATTTGTCTAAAATCAGGCCTCCTGCCGGAGAGTTTTTGTGGATGAAGATGCGCTAGGTAGGTTGTGCTGCAAGATAGTCGGTGGGTCATGAATCCTAGCTTCGGGTAAGGACCTGGACTCTGGAAAGTGGGACTATGCGGAGGCAGCATTTAAACGGTTGAAGCGTCATTTTATTTAAAGTGTGCGCCGTCCATTTTAGGATCTGGTGTAGGGCACCTAGGACTTCCGAACAGGCCCCTAACGACTAGGGGTGGCGTGGCTAGCACGGTAGGCCGGAAGTTATCCTGCTGTAATTGTGATAGATATAAATATGAAGTTATGGGCAAAGAAGAAGGGATAACGTTGATAAGTGGGCGTTTCCCTGGTTAGTGCTGGTTTTAAGAGTTCTGTGTGTGTGTTTGTGTGTGTGTGTGTTTGTGTGTGTGTGTGTGTGTGTGTGTGTGTTGGCGGCTGCCTAGCTGGGCGCTGCATGGAGGAGGAACGCAAGCGGCTCTTTTGGAAAAACAGAAAAAGGAGGGGTGGTGCTAGCAAAATACAGGGAGGTGGAGGAGAGAACTGAGGTTTTTCCTAGGAATTCAAAGGTTTGTTCTGAAGCCCTTATAAATCCAACAACATAGGGCTTTCCTCTTTTTCGTGAAAAGATTAAGGGGTTAGGCAGAAGCTGGCTGTATCTAGGCGCACCAGCTAAAAGTATCTTCTAGTAACTAGAGCGATGGAAACGGGAAGGCAGTGTTTAGATTACTTGGTGGTCCTAACCGGTCACCAACGTGGTAATTGCTTTTCGCACCACTTCGTCGGAAGATGAGAGCTGGTGCTAAGCACCGCAGGCGGTCAAGCGCTCGAAGGATAGAGCAACCGGTGTCCAAAAGGCGGACTGGATGCACTTAACGTGCGGCAAGTGCGACACATCGGAGCAATCGCGAATCAACACAGGATCCGGAGTTGAGTGATGCGCTAGGCCATCCGCCGACTCCGGGAAGCGGCGGGTGTAATGTGGCAGTAGTCATAGAAGATGATGTGGACAGCGAGGAGGGGGCGGTTCTACGAGGAGGATGCGGGATCGGATGCCCGGACGTAGGGAGTCCTCCCCGGCAGGAGATGGTCCGTAAAGAACAGCCCGCTCTGGAAATGCGTCTGACCCCGACTAGAAAGGTATCGTATATTCGGCAGCGCTCCCTAGGACCACAAGTCAATATGGGGGAGCGGCATGGAGCGGGGCAAAAAACGGAGAGCTTTGAATGATTGTGTGGATCTGCGGCATGAGCGCACCCTACTGCAGCAGAGACTTCCGAAATTGGACTGTCTCCCACACAGTTACACACAGATGGAGGAGTTTCTGTCAACTCCACAGGAAGAGCTAGAGGCGTCCGGACAGTTGCAGCAGACTTACACGCATGTTTCGAGGCAAATGGGTATGCCTTTGCGCCGCGCTGATCGTAGCCGCATGCGGGTCAGAAACCCATGTATGAGGTTGGTGGAAGTTATGTTGCAGGGTATCTGTGCGGGACGCCCCGAGGCCTACGTGCCTCAGGCTTTGAAGCAGATGCCGGTGTGGAGGTTAGACATTGCCGACTTACACCCTCAGATGATAAGGCGGTATCAGGAGTACGCGCCTCTTTGCAATCGTACTGGCAACCCTCAAATTATAGCCGAAGCCATTATGGCGCTTTCGTTAATCCCGTATTTGCCTGAGGAGTTGGGGAACTGTGTTCGGTTTACTTTATATAAGGAGCCGATTAGGACCGTTGCAGACGCCGCGGATTTGTCTAATAATCTTCGGTAGTCCATGACACTCACCCCACCCATAGGAGCCGGTGAAGACCCAGTGACTTTAATAAGCGCCCTGAGCATCCCTGGGAAAGGAGTTGCGGAGAAGGGAAGAATAACTTCACAGTTCGACGGGAGTAACCCCCCCGAAAATTGTCCACGACTAGGTGCCCCCGGCGCGGGAAGGGTGCATGGTCCTTGTGCTGAGCATTGGCGCAATACTAAGGTTTGAGAGAGGCTCCGGCTGCCAGGAAGGAATAGTGCGGGGCAGCGGCGAGGTCTGCAACGAATTGGGGGAAGACGGTGGCCTCGAGTTTTGACACCCAGCAGTTCGGATTCCAATTGGATGTTGCCGCAGGTATCTAACATACCTCCTCCCCTTCCGAATGCTTTAATAGGAGGTTGTTTGACATGTGCGTCTGCTGGACACTACCTGAAGGAATGCCGTGTATGCTATAGGGAAATAATGCAGGACCCAACACGCAAGAGGTGTTATCCTTCTTGTAACTCCTTTGGGCTGTGTCCAATGAATTTTAGGTGGCAACATTACTTTGTTCACAGGCCCTTTCTTTGTGTTGAGCTTAAGAAAGCCGGGATAAGCTATTCTTATAAGACGGGTTATCCTCCGTGCAGTTGGTATCCCCCTAAGTTGGTTTTAGGTCCGCCTGAGCCCATAAATGTCCCCGAGTATGGCGTCCAGAGTGCCTGCGGGATCTCACAGCCGGCGTGCAATCAGCTAGACAGCGTGGGTCGTGGAACGCCAAGGACACTAGGAGCTGTGCTACGGGACGCGCCTGCGGGGCAGACTACAAGGGGGTGTGATAAACCGAAAGTGGAGTCAAAGGGAGCTGTCCAGAGCTCAGCCGTCCCTGTACAGCGAGTTGTAGTTACTTTGGGAGCCGCAGGAGAGGAGCTGCAGGGCGTGAATAAAGAGCAGGCAAAGTCTCATCAGCAAGCACCCAAGATTCCCTCGCGAATGGCCAAGCCGGTATTCACAAGGCCCCTGGCCAGTATTGCAGGTTTGGGGTGCGACGTGGTTATTGATACGGGCGCAGCCGTCACCATAGTGTCAGCCAAACTGCTCCCCCCAGGGATGAACTACAAAAGATGGACGGCGGCGGACGTGAAGATCACGAAGGTAGGGCAGCACGGACTCTCGATATTAGGGCGGGTCTCGATGGAGGTACATTTATATGGTTCGGTAAGGGATTTAGATGCCTTTATAATAGTCAGCAGGTTGCGCTTTGATGCCCTATCGGGGATGTATTTCCTGTATGAGCATAGTACCGCAGTCAGCCTGGCCCAGCATACGTTGATATTTAAGGCGCACGAAGCCATTGTGGTTCCGCTAATGGGGCACCACCTCTAGTTTCGGCACGCGTGCTTACTAATGCAGAACTCGCTGTTACAGCAAGGAACTTGCGCCTTGGTACGGGTAGGCTTTTGGGGGCGACAGAGAAGGGCGCTCAAACGCAAGGGACTGGCGCCTTTATGGTTCAAGCCAGCAGGAATGTAAAGTTGGGATTACATGTACCCAGGCAGCTCTCAACGGATCTGATCGAGGTGCATTGCTAGCCAGGTTATCCAATCTATCTGCCGAAAGGAAACCCCATGGGGTTCACGCGCCCTTACCCATATACCCAAGATATTCGGCCTTGCAGGATGGTGACAGTTGGTGAAGGCAAACTGGTTGTGAATAACGTTGAGAATGGGATTAGAGCCCGTGAACAGAGCAAGGAAATGGGGATCAAGAAGGGGGCCGAGGCATCCTCAGCAATGATTGCATATGATCCATTGGGAGTGGAAACGCTGTCTAGCGGTGCTCGGATTCCGAGGGTACCGTTCAAGAACAGCTCTGTAAAGGTTGAGAAGCTACAAACGGTACGCACCTCCTTGATGGAATTCCAGGTCATCGATTGGTCTCGCCCATTAGTCGCGACTATGCTATTAAAGGCAAAGTTGGACACCGGGGGACACTCGTCCAACTTCCCAGCCACCAGGGCAGCTATATCCGGCAATGACGTAGACAGTGAGGAACGACGTGGAGGAGTTGGATGCTCAGGGCATCACGGGGCCATGGGAAGGTTGCTGGAGCACCCCACTTGTGGTGGTCAAGAAGTCAAATGCAACATGGTGGTTGTCCTCTGACTATCGGGAATTCAACAAGCATGTACGAATACCACAGCAGCCCCATCCTCGGAGAAAAGGCATTTTAGCGTCCTCCAAATGCAAGCATTATTTCTCAGTGATGGATGTGTGCAGTAGGTTTTACCAAACCGAGGTAGAGGAAGCAGACCGTCCAAAAACTGGTTTCCTCATGCTAGATGATCAGAGACAGTATTGACGTCCTCTGGTTGGGTTTGCGTCAAGCGCTGCAATGTTTCAGCGCCTGGTGGACATGTTGTTTGATGGATTAAAACCAGTTTGTGCTGTGGAATGCATTGATGATATTATTGGGTATACTGATACGTGGCTCGACCATCTAACGCATTTGCGCAAACTCTTTGAATAAACGCGTAGGGCCATCCTAGAGCTGCATCCGTGCAAATGTGCGGTTGGCGCCGAGGGGGTCAAGTACCTGTGACATATAATGTCCCACGAGGGTCTACGTGCCGATCCTGGAAGGATTCAAGCTATTATGGAGATGCCGAAACATGAGAGTGCTAAAGCGGTACATGGCTCTAGCGGGAAATGTCATTAGTACCCAAAGCTCCTACCTAATTTTTCGGCTGTTGCAAAACCTTTCTTTAAAGCCCAGAGCTCCGAGCGTGCTGTTGAGTCGGTATGCGAATGCAAACAGGCATGGGACAGGCTTTGTACGGCACTTTGCACTGAAGCCCTGCTAGCCCACCCCGATTATACAGGGGACTTCAATTTGGACTTTAAAGCAGCCTTCGTTGGATTAGGAGGTGTGCTCTTACAGAGTTATGAGGACCATGAGCGCCTCGTGGTATATGCATCCCGGTCTTTTTGTTCACATGACCGGATGTGGAGAGCCACAGAGCACGAGGCTGCAGCAATGATTCAGGCTTTGAAAACCTTCCGCCCCTATGTGGACGGCATGAACATCCAGTTGCGCACCGACCGCACGCCTCTGGAGTGCATTCAGGCCAGATTGGACAAGTGCAAACATCTGGAACAATCGGCTACTCGTCTGCAAGAGTTGCGGTTTACTATCCAACACCGTTTGGCGGCACAGCAAAAACATGTAGACTATCTCTCTCGTACTCCCGTTCCCTTGGAGGATCAACAACCCCAGCTTATCCTTGATGAGTTTCCGGACCGTGTCGTTTTATTTTCTCACCAGTGGTATCACATACCTGTGGACAGCGGTATGTATCTGCTAGCCGGACTGCAAGACAGGGCTACTGAGGCGCGACAAGAGGTGCGTCTTTTGCGTAGCGATATTCTTCGCATGCATCCACGCAGGACGGTCCGGAAGGTTTACGCAGCGGCGGTGTACTGTGGGGACATGCAGCGGATTCACATGATGTGCTCGAGGTGGTCTCGTTGGACGATGGGGAAGGTGCAGCGGTAGACGGGGAAAGTACAGACGAACAGTTAGAATATCGGGAAATATTAGCACCGATTAATTCTTCGTCCGTTCAATCCGGTGCTAGGGCTGAGACGGGAGCTAGCGTTGCAGAAGGCCTCTCCGCCCCTATGGTCGGGCATCAACATCCAATGGTTGAGGATGTACCTTAGGATACGAGCATTGGTGACCGAGAAGTGGCGTTGGCTAAGGCCATCTTGTTCAGGGATCTGCGGACTCCCCAACAAGCTGATGGGGAGTGCAAACTCTGCGCGTCTTTTATACGGAAGCCTAAGGCAAAGTGGCCTAAAGCGCTCAGGGACTCGGCGGTTCGTTTTTTCCAGCAATATGGAGTTTTGTGTTTGGAAGTGCCAGGTTGCGGTCCGCGCGTCCTTTTGCCTAAGGGTTGTACGGCTGTGACTAAGAAAGCCCACTAGCTCAGCTATTATGCGGGGCATTTTGGTGTCGGTAAGACTCATGAAATCATCGCGGCACGTTACTGGTTGCCGCATCAACGGGCAGATGTGCGCGTGTTTTTTCGAACGTGTCCATTCTGTCTCGCACACTCGTTGGCTTTCAACAAGTGGCAGTCGCTGAGTTTGCCTCTTGGCACCCCCCCTGAAGTTGTGGCAATGGATATTCTTGGCGCTCTACCTTGCACTGAGCGGGGCAATAAGCACATCCTGGTGATTATTGACCATTACACACGGTGGGTTGAGACAGTAGCGCTTCCGGAACCTGCCGCGACCCTGGTCGCGGACGCCTTTTTTCCGTATTGGGATAGTCGACAGGGGGTTACGCCGGCCTGCTTTCCAGATAATGGGCCGCAGTTCAGAGGAAGCATGCTAAAGGCGTTGCGTGAAGTGTACGGCATTAAGAACATCTACAGCTCTGCCTACATTCCGAGAGGCAACTCAATTGTTGAATGATACATGATGTCGTTAAAGATGACGTTGAAACTGTGCGTATCTGGCTTTCAAACGCCGTAGGCTATGGTGCTACAGGCAGCGGCTTTGGCGTACAGAGCCACATCTCATTGTGTTACGGGGTTCAGCCCATACTTCCCGGTGACGGGCCAGCAGCTGACGTTACCTTTATCTAGGGAGTGGAACGAGCCGGTGCTCTTTGAAGTGGAAGCAAAATGGTTACAGGCGTTGTGGGCATGGGGGCTGCGTCTCATCAGCTCCCATAGGCAGGAAACCTTATCAAATCGAATGGCATGGGAGCAGAGCAACAAGAAGTTACAACAGGGAATGTTATTGGTTCTAAAGCTTACTGAATCCAAACAGATGAATGGTGGCAAGTACCTTATTATAAGGGATACGTTCAAGTGCGTTCCGTGTTGCCGAGTGGGCTGCCGGCTGACATCGAAAACCTGGCTAGTAGGAGCTTGCGTATAACGAATCGAATACAGTTAAAGTTCCTATCTATGCCTGCAGCAAAGAAGGTACCAATCAAGGGGTTGCCTCGTTTTCATGCTAACTAGCCGATATAATTAAATTAATCTCTTACTACCGGTTTGTTGGCTGTGCTGGGTTTACGTAATGGGGCGGAACGGGAAAGAGGAGGAGTGTTCCCCGAGCGCTCTAGCTGTAGAGTGGGAAAGCGGCTGCTCTGGCTGTGGCAGCAATGGACAAGGGGTACCCTTTTGTTAGTTTACCGATATTCTGTGAATTTCGACAATCGAGAGTTTATTTATCTGCAATCGGGCTTCGTTGCCATTCTAGAACCTATCTGGTCACGATGCCAGTCTTAGAGTGGCCCATTCGCAGCATCGTTCTTAGCCATAGCGCTTTCACTTGCCCTGCTGCCAAGCAAATGGTTGAAATAACTGAAAAATGTCGCCAGCAACCGGATCCCGGGAAATGTCTAGCACGAATTCGGCAGCACACCAAGTCAGCTTTTTCGGAAGGTGGGCCCCAGTCGGCTACGGGGGCGGACACAGAGGAGCAGTCCTCCGGATCTAAGGGACTTGCAGGGAAGGCGTGGCCAATCATAGGCCAATATAGGCTGGCAGACCTACAGACTGTCACATGGACTGTGCACTGTCTGGGTATAGCCAAGGACCAAGAACATCTGCAGCACAAGGAGCTTCTGTACCTCTGCCGAAAGCGCAGGGCTTAAAGGAGGCTTAGAAATGACCTTTGGAGGGCAGGAGTAGGTGAACTGAAAGAGTTGGCTACAGGTAGAAAGTGGGGAGAGACTCCGCCGTCCTTGGTGGAGACAATTAAGAAAGGCCCTGAAGGTCGGTTGGTGACGGCGAAGGTGAGGGACTTGTGGCCGACGCCTTTCGTTTGAGTACTGGGATAAAGTCTACTTGCGGGAATTCCCAGAAGTGGTCGATAAACGACTGTGGGGCACTGAGGCTTGGAAAAGTTTCTTCACCGCTTTCTCACGCCCGTTTATGGCGAGACCTTCCCCTTTTGTAAGTGACATTCAACAGTGGAGACCCCTGTTAACATATAGGGAACTAAAGCATCCTGCCGCTGATTCTTTGAATGCTCCTGACGAAGTTATCAAAGCGTTAGGTGAAGGGCCTACTCGAGAGCTGTCATTCTCTAGCCCGTTAGTGGTGGGAAAGATGCGAATGCAGATTATGTATAGGAAAGGGAGGAAGCGGGTGGCCACGCACGAACTTGGGCCGGACCAGAATGCGCTCTCGCAAGGGGAAGAGGAGGAGGAGGAATTCTTGCATTCTCTAGATAAAGGGTCAAAGCGTTTGAAGGCTGCGGTTTGGTTGGTGAGGCGAGGACAGCTAGAGGCGCTCCTTGAACAGGTGTCGTAGAAAATAGGCCCTAGGAGGACTATAGTTCAGGCCTTGGTGAAGAGGAGGCAGCACCTGCGGAAGCTGATGTCCGAGGAAAACAAGGTTATTCGGGATATGGCGGAGACTAAAGGAGATGACTTAACGCGCTTCTTCGAGCAGCTGCAGGTGGAGGAAACGAACGTTAAGAAGCCCGACAAGGTATTCCCGAATGCTATAGAATGTGAGGGTGATGGTTCAGAAGAGTTAGATTTCACTCCATCCGGGAAAAAAGAGTCAAGGGACGTGTTGGAGGTATCTAGGTTGGCTGCCCAAACAGCCCTTGCTTTATATCGGGCTACTCGTTCCAGAGCAAGGACTAAGGTGACTGTGCGTCCGGTCGCTGAGCCGGCATTGGTATCCGCTCCGACAGTCGTGGCCGCAGACCTTGAAACCAGACCCGTTGGTGTCGTTTCAAAGGATGAAAGAAGACGCTTTGAGTTCAGCAGTGATGTGCCTATATCCCGTCCATTGACTGTGCACTCGAGGGTTGCTGTGCCACACGGGCGTGAGGGCGCCGAAGCAGAGGTTTTCTTGGGGATGTTGCCAACCCGCGTGCCAGCTGTGTCGCGAAGTGTGCCGGTCAAAACGGCGGAGAGTTGCTTCACGGGAAATCGATTCAGGCTGGAGGAGATGGTAGGCTGTGGAGTTCTGTGAATATAGAGGAAGGTAAGGGTGCGTCATCTGAGGCCCCATCAGGACCGTTGGAGGCAGCTTCGACGGTGTCTGAGGAGGTTGGAGGCCCGAAATGGGGTCAGGAAGGAAGTGGCGCAGTCGCACTGAGTGCATCTAAAATTCCAGTGGGAGATGAGAGTTTAGGGGCGCAGTCGGAGGCGGAAAAAGTACAGAGAACAACGGAATGGGCACCTATGCCTATTGCTCGTGTTATGTCCGAAGGGGCCGGGCGCAGGAAGGCCTAACAGATGGGGTTTATTTTTCGTTCTGCCTTGGAGATAGGGAAAAAGTTGTCAGCTCAGCCCGGAGGGGCCTTTGACCTGGATTGATGAAGCCTTGGTGAGACTGCAATATGCTAAGGGTCTTTTATCTTTCTCCAGGAGGTTGAGGGAACTCTGCACCTCGCGTCCGGAGCTGCATACACCTCCAGCTCTTGACTGACCCCCCCTGCGGAGGACTATTGCGCAGTTGTTTGGAGTAGCAGTGCAAAGGGGAGACACGGTATTCATACTCTGTGTCGTGCTGCTACGGTGACCAACAGCACGAAAAAGGGGAGGATGTTATGTAGCGAGCCTCAGAGTTTGTTCTCCTGCCTATTTGGACCATTTGTTGACCTTGCTCCTTGCATGGTTTATTAAAGGGACTCCGAACTATTTTAGGCAGGTGTGGCCCTCAGGGGTGACTCGACGGGCTCAAGCGTTGTGGCCTGCTCCATTCGGAGCTCGGGTATGTTTTGGGTTTGCCCTTTGAAGGCTTTTAGGTTACGTTTGGGAGCATAGGGATCAAATTTGGGTTTGCCGCATTAAGGGGGACGACCGATGCCGAGTAGGAGTTCGGGTTCGGGTATGCTCTATAGAGCTCTGGGTAAGGCGTATGGTTAACGGGTTATGGGTGTAGGGTGCGAGGCTTGACAAATGGGCGAATCCGGGTAAAATGTTTATTGGAGGGGGTTTTAGCGAGGCGCCATTTGGCAGAGGGTAAGCAGCGGTGCGGGTTCCTGAGGGGTTGAGGTGCTGTTATGCGGAAAGTGCTGTAGGCGTGGGTGGAGCTAGTGACCTGGCCAGCCCTAGCTTCTCATTGCCTGGCGCACGCTGACATTCAGTTCGGGTGTCGCAGTTAGTACGTGAAGCGGATTTGGCCTGTGCTTCACGTGAAGTTAGTCACAGGCACCTAGGCTAAGGGGTACAGGCACCTAAGGGACTTCTGGGACAGTGGGTGGACCGGTTGTGCGTTTTAAGCACGCTTTGGCTGGGGTGAGACGGACCTCTATAAGTCGTTGGGGTGTTATAAAGAGCGTTCGTTGGTTACAGGGTTGTTATAGGAATTCTATGGGTCTGTTTATGGAGTTGGGTTGAGTCTGGCCATGTGTGTTGCGGATTTTGTGTTGTATTACGGTAGACCAGGGAGGAAAGTTTTGGGGACCTGTTTCGGCCTGCTTTACTAAAAGGGACAGGGCCTAGAGAGTGGCCGCACGGTTGGATGAGTTTCGTGGTTTGAGGTCAGGTGTTCTGTATGGCTACAGTGTCTGGGGTGGTAGGTCCGAGTGTAGCTGGGATGAAAGGCCGCCTGGCGAGTGTCGGAAATGTATGATAGTGTGCTTTATGGACAAACGGGTATACAAGCAGATAGTGATTATATGTAGGCAAAGTTAGTGTAGAAACTCTGGCTAGAGGATGGTTTGGAGGCTAGCGATGAAAGGAGGGCGTTCTGTAATGGTATCAGTGTATTGTGGCTCAACTGTATTGTGAGTTAAAGGGAAAGTATTTACTTTTGATATTAGAATGGGAACGGTGTCATGGTGGGGTTGTGATATCGTAGTATTTGGTTCCAGGCGTTGGTGGTGTAGCGGTTAGGTCTGTGAGAGGGGTGGCGAGATGAGGGGGGCAAGTAACTAGAGGGGCCAAAGATCTCTGGTTGTTCCCGGAAATGTTTGTTTTGTGTACGCATTAAGATATAGGGCAAGGGATGCGTGTTTGGTTTGACGATGAGCCTTTGCGACGCTTCTGGTGCGTTGGGGCTGCCGGTCAGGAGGTACTATGGAGGTGAGTTTGGGTATGACTGCTGAATCATTTTGCGGTTTGGGGTATGCCAATAGGAGATTTTAAAATGTTTTAAATTAGGAAGGGGTTAGCGCCGTTGGGGTGACGTTGTATGGTTCTGGGGTAGTGTCAGAGGCCGGTTGGAGCAGCGTGTAGCCATCGGTGGGAAAGGCTCGAAGGTCTGGATGTTGCGTTGGCTAATCGGTTTTGGATATGAATACAGATGGATTAGGTGAATTAATTAAAATCAGACGTCTTGCCGGAAAATGGACATGAGTTGAGATGAGTGGGCTGACTTATTGGCAAGGGCGCCGAGTGGGCCGGAAATCTCAGTTTAGGGTAAGGAATGTGTTTCCTGAAATGGAAATGTGGGAAAGTAGTTTCTTTAGCGATGGAGAATTGTTTAAGGTGAAACGTGTTATGTTGGTTTTGGGTTCTGGCCTGAGGGAGCTAGCGCCTCCTAACACAGGTCTAAGGTCTGGGAGTGGATTGGCTAGGAATGGAGGTCGGAAATGTTGCTGTTACGGTTACGTATGAAATAAATATAAATTTAAGATGAAGTAAGAAAGGTTGACGTTACCAAACTGGATTTTGCCGTCGTAGTGCTGTTCTTGGGAATCGTGTGTTTGTGTTGGGGGGTCGGCTAGCTACGCTCTGTTTGGAACAGGACCGCAAGCTCTTCATATGTGAAGGAAAGAGACCGAAAGCGGGGCAGTTCTTTGAAGGAAGATGGGTCAAGAGAGATAACTGTGCTTATCTCTAAGTGTTACGGAGTTCGCCTTGGAATCCGACTAGATCTCACACCATAGAGTATTTTTGGGCCTCGTGTTAAGCGTAGAGCATCAGGTTGAAACAAACTGCATCTAGGCACTCCAGCGAAAAGCATATCCTTCTACGCTGAACTAGGATGCCGATCGGTGTGTTTGGGTTAGCCCTGTACCCTAGACCCATATCCCGTGAACCCTGCGCGCTTTCCCCAGAAGCCCTAAAAGGCACACCAAACCCGAACCCAGACCCGTGCTTGCCATTACGGCGTCGCCTTAAGCCGGCAAACCGAACTCGGACCCGTACAACAAAGGAAAAAACCTGTTTTCCTCCAGGCGTCAAACGCAACCCTAGCCCTTCACACAAAGCGGTCAACCCAAACCCCTTACAACTTCGTCATCCGCTAGGGACAGGCTCGCCCAAATGGTTACGGTTACAAAACCTGCCAAAGCAAGGCCCCCAAAGACCCGCGACCATGTAGAGAAAAAGCGCAAGCCATTACGCCGTCCGCATCACATCCTCCTCATCTTTTGTGCTGATGGTGCCACCGTCGGCAGGGAAAAGAGAGGTGTGTGAGCAAACAACATCATTGTCTAGGGACCACGTGGGGTCTGGAATATCCCCATGAGGGACAAAGGGTGCTTCGGTTTCAATTTTGTAACAAACCAACTCCTTCACTTTCGGGGGACACAATTTCCAGAGCTTCTTTAAGAGATATAGGGAACCCAAAGCACTAACCAAGTTCAGGAGAGTTTTATTGGACTTTGTCATCAGCAGCTCTGGGTTATCCGCCAGATGCAGTACAATTTCAAACTCCAGATTTAAAATTGCCACGCGTTCACACCAAGCCACCTAACATACTTCACATACCTCGGATGCAGTACCCTTTAATTCTCTTATGCCTGACTTCTCGCGGGCTCTATTCAAGGAACCCACTATGGACCTTAGATCAGGATGCACCAGCGTCCATGCAGCTCCACGCACCTCTGCGGAGTGCTTATCTCTTAACTTCGCGAATACAACGTTTAGCGTTACACGTCCTTAGCCAAACTTCTCGCTCAAGCTACTTTAACCACAACGCCTTCAATCAGAATCAGACCTAGTGTGAGAACCCTCTCTCATTCCCCTAATTAGGGACTGACGGCTCTTTCAGATATCCAGAAGTAGCACGGGGAAACGCCAAAGGTGTAAACCGCTCAAACTCGGTGACCACCTGTCCTAGACTCCCAATGACGACTCTAGACGGCCTGGTAACTTGCAATATACAGACGCATGCAATATACACACGTAAATGTCAACCTTCCCCGTTTCTCTTCACAGAATGGTATTAAAGCATTCCAGGAGTTGCCGAAAGTGTTGCAACTTTTCAAAAAGCACGTCTCCTCCAGGATTCTGATCTTAGGAGCTGCTGAGGCCGAAATCTCAGAATAAGAGCACCTTCTTAATGCCCAGCTTTAATACCATAAATACTAATATCAATTAATTCCAAGGATAACTTAGGAACGCTAGTATCTCAACGAAGACCTTTGGGGCAGAACCAATTGTTTACCCCACTGAGCCTTGATATCTGCGAGGCTTATCTGGGCGCTCTCTGACATCCACCGGCGCTTTCTGGACAGACTGTAGCTTCCTAGAGCTTCACTTCAAAATGTTGAAGCTTTTATTGCACGACAAAGAACTTAACAAAAGTTTCAACCCCAGATCAGAAGCTACCAGCCCGTAACGAATCGGAGGCCCCCACACACTCTGTTCCAGGGCCTTTAGCTGCTTTCCTGAGCTGCTTTCAGCCCTTAATCATTATGGGCTTAAGTTATTAAATCAATTTTCCAAGCAACGTTAACAGTTCAGTCAGAGCCATATAAGCCTGAACATGTGAGGCCTTGATTCTGACACAACACCAAAATACTTAGACAAAACCCTCATAATCCCGTAATAATAACGCCGCCAACTATGGGGAGATTCTTTAATATATTGATTGTTATTCATAATCAACATATAAATGCATACATGAAACAAAACAAGAGCACGGCGGAGGCTCAGTGCTGAAGACAATCACGCCTGAGCCGTGATTGTAGTGAGGTTCACTACAAGTGATGCGCGCAGTGGATTGAGCTCGCAATGAGCATGCACTCATTTGATAATTCTGTTCCTCACAAATACAAGTAGGCTTGCTAAGGCTATGCAGCTTGATTGAAGACCACTTCTCTAATGCAATTCAAAATTATCCCCATAGAACTTAGGGGACTCAATGTGGCATAAAGGACATGGTGCCAGAAGACTACCGGTTAACCCAATGGAAGCTCGGAAGCTTCTACATATTTTATGGATAACTGGTGTGCACGCGGAGAAGACCCCTGCAAATCTGTTTTTGGAGTACCAACCAGACAATTCCTCTATCCTATCACAGGACAGCCGGTGTGAAACTGGTGTTTCAGACCGGGACATGACCCACTATGGAATGAACTAGAGGATTTCTAGTCGTTTCACGAGCGCAGTAGCGCCCTCCCTAGAGAATGGAGCGGGAGGACTAAGGAATTAGCAGGGCTCCAAGTCAGCTGGAGGCTTAAATAATCTAAACCAGTAAACCGGCTAAAGCTTCCATTTGAAATAGAATTTTAAGGGTGCCTTTGTCTAGCGGAATAGACAGGAAGAGTGAGCTAAACACCGCCATGGCAACATTAGAGCCTGTGGGACAGTGCCTGCAATTAATTACAATTGTATTTCACTTTTGCTACAAGCCCATGCCTCATGCACACCTTAAACAAACCTTCTACGAACTTTAATGTAGTTAACTCCAATGATGTTCCACGTTACTTCAAGACCAAGATCAGCAAAAAGTTCAAGCAAACTTCGTACGACCCAAATAACACTGATGCATTACAGCAATAATATAATAAATGCCGTTCTGTTTGTCTACGTCTTAATGGCGACCTAACTGTGGGAGACAGCTAATGTAGTGAACTACAATCGTGTTCAAAGTTTTTTACAAGCCCAAGATAAACGAAAAGCTTAGGCACACCTCCCATGATATTAATAACATTAATATAATTTAGCAATAATTAAACAGTGGCCGCCCTTTAAGTCGATACCATAATGGCCAATTAAGTAAAAAGCCTCATAGACGTAACTATGGTAGGCCAGAAAGGCCCACGTCAGAAATGGGAGTCTAATGATGTAGGTAAGAAGACTCTCTAATACATTAAATCACAGACAGGCAGTCCCTCAGGGATTCAAAAGAAACACACGGAAACTTCGAAACGTAAGGACTTCTTGTCTTTACCCCTGACTGTCCCAGACTCCCAATGAGAATCCAAACAGCTAATGTAGCTCCTGTAGCCATCACCATCAATGCCGCCTACCCTTTGCCCTCAAAATAAGATTAAAGTATCCGTATAATATTTTTAGCCACGGATAGCCTAAGGAAATGCCGCATGGCTCAGCGTCATACTTCTTAGGGCTGCTGACTTTGAAATATTGCTTCTCTGAGTAAAACCAGTGTTCAGTCTTAAATATGTCCATTAGCTTATTGAATGCTGTACATAAATAGGTTTAAAACCCTTGTAAAGGCTTGTTTGAGCCCGGAACAAGCCTCATTGCAAGGGCACCTCAGAGTTCGCAAGGTCGTCCTGGCATCTTTCAAACCTTCGTGTGTCCTCTAATCTAACCACTCTCAGCGGGATCCGACGATTAAGCCTAGAAGGGTATATTCTTTTTTCTGGGTCGCCTAGATACATTTAGCTTCGACCTGACACTCTACCGTCGACTCTATGGACAACCCTACTCTAAGATATGAGGTCGAGAAGGATGCCAAAGTATATTTCGTAACTCTTGGGGAAAATTGCGGTTATCCTTCTGGACTTATTTCGTTTCAAAGAACTGCCTCTTTGCTGGTTTCCTTCCTTGACGAAGGAGCGGCATGCGTTCCTGCTCCAGGCAGAGCGTAGCTAGCCGACCCCCAACACACACACACACACACA
>JRZD01000004.1:7788-37006 GCA_000826945.1 Eimeria nieschulzi
AGTTAGGTCAAGCATGCGCTTCTGTAACAGTACAGCACTGCGTTGATAGCAAAACATACGAGGTCTCATGCTGTGGCTGTTAGATGTTCAAAGACTACTTATCGCGCTCTCAGCGGGAGCAGCAAGTCATTGCAGTGCCTGGCCAGCAAGTCCAGAGCATCTCTTCCAAATCGTTAATACTTCTGGCTTGTGACGGTGAGCAGGCTACCTACCGCAAAAGAAGAATGTAGGCTTCCCAGTACCACCACTGATGCCTGGCTCCATACTGCCTATTATCGATTAACCATGCGGCCTCTAAGATGCTTATTCCTGTGTGCGTACAGGCTTGTTTGAGACAGTAGACGCTGATTTGGAGGAAGTTTTTAGAGCGGCTTTGGAACAATCAGGCGGAGGCATTGTGAGCACCATCAGGAAGCTCTTGCTTACTGCTTATGACCGGGGCTCAGGAGACAACATTTCTGTCATTGTAGGCATGATGCATCCAGAATCTGCTCCTCCGTCCTCCAAGAGCTTTGTGGTGGACCGTAGTGAGGCGCCCTAGCCGGGAAGTACATGCTAACAAGGGCCTGCACCATTCCAAGGAATTTATGTGCAAACTTGGGTGAACCAAGAGGTTCGTGTTCGGCAAATTGTTCACACGTGCCACACTTGCGTTCAATACGGGATTTAAGGGTTCCTAATATACAGCCAATCCGTGCTGGCAACTTTGTCGGTGTGCCGCCACGTCGCATATTCTAGAGATATTGCATTAGCCCAGCAGCGGCAAGCATAAGAGCGTTTGTTTTGCGTTCCTATTGCGAAGAGCTGTGCTACCGATTGTCTGGAAAGTCACAGTATGGCAGGCACAGCCGTTTCTTGGGTGCTTAGGTCCATTTCAGAAGCCGTAATGCGAACTAATACCCTTATGCCGCCGTATACAAGCGCGTTGGAACCGACGGCAACCAGCCTGCCGTATTTGGCATTCAACAGTGAAGGTGCTTTATTGCTTTTAGATGGAATTTCATGATCTTTACATGAATCGCGAGCATTTTCCGAAATCTCGCATAAACCAATTCGAATTTATGCTCCAACCACTTATACAGCCTGGGGCGTTGTGAGTTTTTGTGTCGCTGTGTATGTTGTACTGAAATGGCGCTTGCAGAACCGATGCTATTGGCGTTAAGGCGATCCTTGCTCTACCTAGCTCGTTTGTTCAAGCCATGTGAAACAGCCACAAAATGGGTAATTAAGTATGTGTTCAATACAGGCACGTTCAGTAGGGCTTGTAGGCCTCGGCAGGCGCCAAACAGGTAAATAGACGGGTACGACTTTAAAGTCCAAAGCGCCCCCACTGGCCCTCATTGGGCAGCTGCAGCTAATGCCAAACAGAGCATCTCTCCACTCTAATTTGAAGATGAGGATAGTGAAGCCAGTCTATGTGTCGCTGGCCTTTGCCGACATGTTTAGACTGGTCGCTTCTCAAAGTCTCAGTGTCTCAGTCTCATGCTTGGCAAGCTAGCTGGCCTTTTCCAATGCTGCAGTGCCCTACCATCGGTCTGCTGTCAGCACCCACCACAGC
Source organism: Eimeria nieschulzi (assembly GCA_000826945.1). Classification (NCBI taxonomy): domain Eukaryota; phylum Apicomplexa; class Conoidasida; order Eucoccidiorida; family Eimeriidae; genus Eimeria; species Eimeria nieschulzi. The sequence continues at coordinate 9,347 of JRZD01000004.1, forward strand.
AGAAACATATGGTTGGAACCGCTGCCCTAAGTGCTGAGCACGCCCGTCAAATACGCTTTTAAGCAGAGTGTACTTTTAAGCAAAGTCTACTGCATTCTTCAAGGCCAATCGCTGCTTGACTTTCCGTTGGTTGAGCTCGAACTGGTCGTAGGGCAACGCATACACTAGCAAGTACTCTTGTAAGGTCTGCATGACAGATATGTGTTTTCGGGTGCTTCCATCCGTACTGTCGTTACCACTCGGTAAGCTGCTGAAACGAATCTGCAGCCGCACCACAAAATTAAACGGCGACAGCCGATTAAACTCTATATCGGGTATGCGGTGCCATGTGCTGCACATACAGCCCAGCCCACAATGGCACAGCCTGGGGTGAGTGCAATGCATACAGTTTGGTTGGTGGGTGCTGCAAATGCAACAGGAGCGCCTTCTGAAAGAACCCCCTGCTCGAACTCTGCAAATATGGGCGTAAAATCTGATGCAGAGGAACAAACAGACACTCGGAGCTGTTGTGGTACCCATAAGCTCTGGCACTTCCCCCTCAGCAGAGGCAAATTAGGCAGCCAACAAAATATCACCAGGCGTTTGATGTAACTGAAGGCTTTGAAATGCAATAGTTTGGAACCTGCTACCTTGTGTCACTGTCGTCGCACACAGGAGGGGAGAAGGGAAGCCAATGCACTGGTACGCGTAGAGGGTAAGAAAGACGCTCACCGAGGCCTAGTGATTGCTTCTTTTTTTTAACAGTCCCCTCCGCTTTCGTGTCACGGTAGACGCTGCAACGCATAAGGTGGGGCTGCATGCCTCAGGTTCAGGGGTGCGGAAAAGCGCATGCCATTTATTGAAACCGAGGGATTGGGTGAAATGAAAACAAGGGGAACACAGCAGTGGCGTACAGTGCGATGCCGATGATGTGGCTGAAGCGGTACCAAGGCCTCTCTTCTTCGTCCATCTCTGGTGTTTCGAGAGACCATTTGACATCTGCGGAGAGAGCCTCACTCGCCTCAGCTGCCATCTCCAAAGGCAAGTTGGTGAATCTGCAGCTGATGAAAAGGGCGGCATTTGTCTTGGCCGATTTCGTGCCCTTGGCCGCCATGGCTTTCGCTGGTGTGCTGCTGCTGCTTCCATCGAAAGGCAACAACTTTCCTGAACAAAAGCAAGGCAACAAACGCATTTCCACTCCAACCCTCGGTGCCTGCCTCACGGTCACTCCTACGGAAAAATAAAAAAAGCTCCAACTAAGCTTTCTTGCCAACACACAAATAACGAGCCTACAAGGGGGACCTTCTGGCTGCGATAGCCAGAGTGAGTGCACGGTGATAAAGATGCCTCACGCAATTCTGACATGACTCCATCGGATGCATGCGCCCTGCGGTGCAGCAGAAAAATTACGCAAAAACCTGAAGAAAATGCCAGAGGTGCAAACGCAATGCCTGCAAGGCGTACATACACTCGAAAACCACGCCTTCTAACCATCCAGCCGGAGAGGATGGAACACCAATCATTTGTTTCTGCTCACTGCGCGAGAGACAAGATCTTGGTGGCTAGCGCCTCTGTGGCCTTGGGGTATTGCCCAACGGAGACGAGGGACACCAGGCCTAAGACTGCCTCTGAACGGCCCTCGGCTCCTGCTGCCGCTCGTATTACGCTACCGATATTTCCCTGAGCAAGAAAGACGGCAGCAGGAAAGGCAACTATATTGACATGTGAGCCCATAGACAGCGACTACAGGAAGGTGCAGCGACAACTGCAGCAGCAGCACCAGCAGCCACAGCATACACTCACTGCCGCAAGGCACCACACTAATAAGGACACATTCGCTTATATTGAACTGCATACAGCTATATAGTACATGTACATACAACGCCCTGACTGTATGACTTGCAAATGAAGGTGTTTGGGATGAAACCTGCCGTCCTGTTTACCTGATTGGCGACAACTTCCGCCAGCTCGCGCAGCTGCTGCGGCTGTAATCCGAGCTGCGCGTACATCCTGGAGTGCCGCAGCAACAGCAAAAGCGCTCCTGCGTCTTCTTCTTGCGGGTCAAAAAGCTCGAAGCTGGCCTCAACTTCCCCCTCAGTCTTGCTGCTGGCACCATCGCTGTCTTCACCACTTTCCTGGCAAACAACGGAGACCCCATACACCGCATTGCATATACCATACGTTGAAAAGTTATAAGGATTTTGGGGCCAACCGCCTGATACAGAGAGGCGTTGCGGCGTTAAAGAGAAACTTCTCTGCAGATGCTGAGGTGCAGGTACACCCCAAACGCACTACGGCAATCGCACCAGTAGCTCTTGTCGTAAGGAGCGGTTTTGGTGGGCATTCACTCCCACATTGTTTTGCAGAAACTCTCATTTGCTTTTTGCATAGGGCTTAACGTTTGGGATCAAGATATTTTTCGTACTTCGTCTGAATTTGCGTTGCATACGAATTGCAGCTCATCTCCTCCACCGTCGCTGTCGCTGTCACTGGGGCCACATGCTTCCTCTGCATTGGAGTTGTCGCTCTCTCTGCTGTTGTCACATTTCTCTGCGTCGCATGGCTTCGTACTTAACTCTATGCGTTTTTTCCCGAAGGCAGCACCTGCCTCGGGGAGGCAGCTCCCTTCCTGTTTTGATTCCTTATCCAACGCCTCCCCCGCTGTTTGCTTGGGCGCCTTTTTGGCCCGAATTTCCTTCTTCATTTTTGCCCTGTTGCTTCTGTCGCCGCTGGGGTCCTCTGAGACCACGCATTAAGCGATAGGCCTTTAGAGCTTCAACAAGAGGCAAGCAACCAGCTCCAGTGGGATCTTGTTTTTCCAATGTCCCCAAAGCGCTGCAAATGAAATTGAACTCTCTGGGATGCAGCGGCAAGCTGAAACAAATGTTAGGAAAAACGGGGCTAGAACAAATAAAGTAGGCTGTTGCCTTTTACTGAATTACAAAGTAGCAGAGGCCACCGAGAGGCGGATGAAATTGCCCCACTATCTCTTAACCTCACTGTTTCCTTGAGAACAACATGAAGCCCCTTTCTTTCTGCTGATTGCAAAACCTTTTTTAAGCTCCTGAAGTCGGCAGTGCTAAGCCTTGTGGGCCCCAGGCCAGAGATGACGATCTACACTAGCCTTCCACTGTGCACAGAGAATAGTAAGAAGATATCCTTCAACAATGCGTTTAGTTGTTGCATTTGGACTTCTAGCTTTTAGTTAAAATGTGGAAAATAGTCTGGCATGCAGGGCATGAGGCTACTAAGGAGCGTGGGGCTTCTAGCTGTAGCGGCTGCTGCTGCCATGCAAGAACCCGCACCCTCATCCGAAGGTAGTGGCAGAGCTGACGCAGCTCCAGCTGTATGTACTTGTCCCTTCTGCTGGCTCTTTCTGGTGCCTCTCACTTTTCGTGTTTCGAAGATGGGAGCCTACAAGTGAGCCTTTAGATCCGCAGCATCAGCAGCAAAGTTTAGCGGGGGGGCTGCTCGTGCTCTTAGCTGTGGGGTGTCATACGCTCTTTATTCTGATTTACCACTTTAAAGCCAATGGGCTGGCCGTAATTGGTTTTTAATGATGAATTTCCGACCGTCCGATGGGGTGTCTGGCTGCCTAGCTTTCGGCATGCCGCTGCACCCCACGCATGCCGAGGGGTTCACTTTGAGGGATTACGCATAGATCGCCTCCACCGCAGTTCTTCGCTGCATCTGATTTTATTTATTTCACAGAAACTGGGAGCAGCGTATAAAATGGTTGCAAGCGAATTGGCCTATCTTGCAGGCGGCAGCAGGTTCCTCCTGCTGAAATCCTACTTAACGTTTTTTTGCCGTAGATTTTGAGTATCTGTGTACGTAACATAATGTGTTATTCCCCTGGGTATGCAGTCGTGCCGTTTTCATGAATGTTCATTAGGACGGATTCTTTCATGTCTGCGGTGTTTTTGCCTCCCAGGTACTTGGAGGAGCTGTGGAAGCGCAAGCAGTCCGACGTGCTGCGCTTCCTCCTTCGTATACGTACCTGGGAGTACCGTCAGTTGCCTGCCGTTCATCGATGCAGCCGTTCCACTAGACCGGACAAGGTACGTTATTCTAGCAATAGTTTATCCTTTTTGTTGGGTGGGATACAAAATTCTCCTGACCACGTCACTCAGATGTTCCTCGCCATTTCCATGATGTCTTTTACATCAGGCTTTTCCGTGGGTGATCAACCTCTAAACTCGTTGCAGCGCAGGTTTGTTTTCCCTGCCTCGGATGTTTTCATAGGTGTTTGGTGTTACTTGTGGGTGGGTTTTCAGGCCAGGCGTTTGGGTTATAAGAAGAAGCAAGGATTTGTCATTTACCGCGTTCGTGTTCGCCGCGGCGACCGCAAGAGGCGCGTTGCCAAGGGAATTGTGTACGGAAAGCCGTGCAATCAAGGTGTGCGGAAGCAGAAGAGCAGCATGAACCTTCGCCAGGTCGCTGAAGCTCGCGTGGGCCGCAGCGTCTGCGGCAATCTGCGGGTGCTAAATAGCTATTGGGTAGGACAGGACGCAATGTACAAATACTACGAAGTCATCCTAATTGATCCCATGCATGCAGCAATCCGTAACGACCCCAGATACAAGTTTATCTGCGCTCCCGTCATGAAGCATAGGGAGCTCCGCGGCCTGACGTCCGCTGGCCGCAAGAGCCGTGGCCTCAACCGCAGAGGTGCAGGCAACCGAAAGATGATGCCTAGCAGGCGTGCAAACTGGCGCCGTAGGCAGATGCTCCAGCTTAGACGCTATAGATAAACATAGCGCTTGTTGCAAACGCGGGGGCTCTGCTGTTCGCAGAGAAACTGCTGCACCAACCGCTGGTGCGGACGTGAAAGCAGAGTTTTTGTTATCAATGTTAGAGGGTGACGGTTTCTTGCTGTACAGTGTCCATGCAAATGCTGGACACAGTGGTTACCTCCGTTCCTCATAAGGCAGTTTTGGCATGGAATGTACAACGCAATAGCCAGTGAACGTTCTGCGAGCTTATTTTTATTGCAGCAGATAGAAAAGGTCTTGACCGCCACACGCGAGCAGCTGCGCGGAAAATAAAACTGAGGACCTCGCGGGTTTTTTTGGGGCGTCCGTGCTGGAGCCACCCAGGCAGATACATGTCCATCAGTGCGGCGGCTAGTACTGAGTATGGTTGATGTTGCTGTGTCTGAACGAGAAGCGAACATCACCACAGCCGGTGGGAGCGATTTCCGCTTTCCCGGGCAATCCAAGAGGTCGCTGTCACCAGGAGGCGCGCACCGGCCGACTGGGAGGCATTGTGGTTTCAGTGAACGGAGCCTTAAGCCAGAGGACGAGGCCTCCAGTGATTCGGTTCGACGTCCCTTCTGCTGATCTACGGTCTGTTGAAGCTAGCCAGTTTCAAGAAGTGTAGCTCTGAACACATGGGCACGCCTGCCCGCATAAGTCCTTAGAGCTTTCTTTTTGCCCTTTCCACGATTCGTCTGTCTCAATCTAAAACGCCACAATAAGGGAATGAAGGATAAATAGAATACTAATAGAAACAATTGAACACATTTCTGTTCCTTCGTCTCTCACTACATTCCATTGCATACAAGGCCACATTTAACGCTGGAGAGAATGAAAAGCTTGCTCCTTGTACTCCGACGAGGCCTGTCTGAACCCCAAGTTCGTGTTTTAAGCGTTTCAGTTGCCTTTTCAGAAAAGCATTTAAGAGGAAATAAGCCCCTCTACAAAAAGAAAGCGCAAAGAAATATCAGACGGGAAACCGGCGACCAGCCCATCGTAAAGTTGCATCTTCTGAGTGTTTCAGGATTGAAGTCACGGGGACTGCAAGGGCTGCATGAGGGTGCGATTTTGACTGTTTTCGAATTCCGCAGTCTGCCCCTTCTGCAGCAAGCCTGCGTTCTCCAGCCGTCGCAGTACTTGGGACAGAACACGCAGTGGAGGCGTTTTGCCGCTTCCATCTCCTTGGAATCCGAAGGCGCGTTTTCGCTGCTCTTGACACCACTGCATCACCTCTGCCGCCGTGCGCGAGCAGACATCCAGAAAGCAGTCAAAATCTCCTTCACTCAAGTCCAGGGGGGACGACACGGCGGTGCTCTCGGAGCCCTCGGCTATGCGAATAAGATCGGCTGTTGCTGGGAGATCGCTGCAAAGGACGTTCACGCAGCGCGAGGCTCTCGCTCCAGCGGAGGCTGAACCAGCGGTAGCTGCTGCCTTGCCATACTGCACCTCGGCCTCAGCTATAATTTCCCGCAAAGCCTCTGCGACAGCAACGAGGGGCCCTGGGTTGAGGCACTGCTCGACAAGATCGGCGGCCACGGGCACCGCACTCAGTGCGTCAATGGCGTCTGCAACTGTCTGACTCCTCACGGACCGCCAAACGAACAGCTGCACATCTGCAGGGATGCTGCCGCTGCCCGCGCAGCGAATCCTCCAGAAAAGGTCCGCCACCTGCTGCCTCTGCTGCTGCACGGCTGCAGCGTACGCACGCGGGATCGCACCTGAGGCGCGCGTCTTTCCAGCAGGGCCGAAATTGCCGCACTCTCTTGCTGCAGCAGCAGCAGCAGCACTCCAGTCGGTTCCGCTTTCAGCGCCTGCTTGCTGGAAAGAAGCAAGAAAGGTGCTGCTCTGGCACAGGCTCGCCGCAGCCACGCGGTACACCAACGCACGTAAATCTTCGACTCCGCAGCGCGTTGCTGCTAACAGCCTCCACAGTTGCTGTTGCTCTTCGCTCGGTAGTTTGCTCAGAAGGCCTGCTGAAGCGCCTCTAGAAGTCAGCCGCTGAGATTGCAGCTGAGCCTCAGGCTCGCATGTCTCTCCCTTAGTGCCAAAATTCTGCGGGAGGCCTTGCAGGTGCAGCTGCTGTGCGAGGGCCTCCAGCAGGTCTCTTGCTGACTCAACTGCAGCGACGCGTTCTGCTAGGCCCCACAGTGCCCCCGGGCTGGCCAGCCTCGCCATGGGCCGGAGGAGCTCACAGAGCAGAGGCCCGTGGCTGCGGCTGCTGGCGCTGGCGTTTGTGCTGCCGCTTCCCTCGCCTCCGCCGTCTCTGAGGAGCTTTTTGCGAAAAGACTGGAGATCTCTGTCTGTCTGGGAGAGCAGCCAATGGAGGTGAGGCAGACGGCAGCGCAGCACCGCGGCGTCTGCATGCGCTGTGACTCGCGAGCGGCTGCTCATCTCCCCATAAAGCGGCGGGTCTTCCATTGGCAGTGCTGCGAGGCAAGCGCAGATTTCTTCGGGCAGTGCAGAGGCCGCAACGGCAGCGACGTAAAGCCCCATGAGCCTCACCATTGCCCTCACCGCCGTGGCCGCCACTTCAGGTGTAAAGACAGCCAGCTGCCAGTACTGCAGAAAGGCTCTCGCAGTGGCCTGCGAGGCAGCAACTGCAACGGGAGGCTCATCGCTGCGTCGGCCGCAGGCCTCCGCCGCCCGCAGCTCCTCCTCTATAGCAGCCAGCTCGATAGCAGCAGCTTCCCCATGCTCCTGAGGCACTGGCTGAGGGGCTGTCTCTGCAAAGGGCCTTCCGGGTTGCCAGCGAGCGAACGGATTTGGAACGGCAGGGGTGACGATGGGCTCTCGGCAATTGCTGCAAACATTGACGCCTGTGTCTCCTGCCTTGGCAGCGCCGCTGCTGCTGCTGCTGCTGTCAGCAGCAACAACAGAAGGGTTAATGCACTCTGGCAGCAGCTGTATGGCAGTCACTGGAGCGGGTGTACGCAGCAGCACCAGCGGGAATCGCCGCAAGACGGGCAGCCGCTGCCACTTCTCGGCCCTCACATGCTCCAGCAATTCTTGTGTGTGAACCTCATGTAAGGAATCGATTGCCGCCTGCACGCGAGTCAGCAGCACCTGTGCCAGGCATCCCGTCGAATGGCTGCTGTGCATATACTGCATGCTGGCCTCTGTGCTTCCTGGTGCTGCTGCCATTGCTGCTGCTGCTGCTGCTGCTGCATCGGCTGCAACGGCAGCCGCTGCTGTAGAGTCTCCGTTTGCCGCTGCCCCCGAGGGCTGAAAGCTCACAGAGGCAGGAGAGGAATTATCTGTTGCTGCAACTGCAGCCGCTGCTGCTGCTGCCCTGGCTGCAAGATGGCTCTCAGCTGCTGCGTCTTGTGCAGATACGAACGCGTCTCCTATTGTGACGAAGACCTTCACTGCATGCATTATGCTGAGGCAGTCGCTGACTGCTGTGGGGCCTCCGCTGTTCAAGTCGAGCTGCTGCAGGATGTCGGCAGTCTGCTGCTGCAGTTGCTGCCAGAGGGAGGCGCGCTGAGAAAGAAACTGCTTCCGCACTTGCAGCAAAAACAGAGCCATCCGCAGCCCAGACGGCAGCCCTCGCAGCCGCTGTGTAGCGGCGGCAGCCAGCTCGTAGGTGCATATAAACTCTGGGCAGGAAGCAGCAGCTGCAGACTTGCTGCGGGCCTGCATGCACAAGGCTTTCCTGTACCCAAGAAGCCCCAAGAGTTCGTTCTCTGAGGAGGGGCTCGTGGAGTCTCCATTTTGCCGGCTGTCTCTTTCTGCTTGGACATTCGCAAGCAGCCGCAAGGCCTCCGAGGCGTGCCACCGCATCAGAGCAGAAGAGCCCACAAGGAAGTCGTACTGAACCCCCAGTAGGGTTAGAAAGCAAGCAGCGGCATCTGCCGCATCAATAGAAGCAGCAAGGTTCTTAGCTGAACTGACACCAGCGGCTGCCGAAGCAGCAGCCGCTGGATGCTGAGGCTCAGGGCATAAGAGGAGACGGGCGCAGGCCCGCTGGGCCTCAAGGCCGTCCGGCTCTGCCTCTGAGAAAGCAGCAGCGTCAGCAGGCACGAAGGCGCACAGGACTTGCCGCGTCGCGGATTCTGCAGCGGCTGCCACTGCCGCTGAAATTGCGGATCCAACAGGCGAAGAAGGCGGCAGCAGAGCAAAGGCAGCAAGAGCAGAGTAATACAACGGCCAGGTGTCCTCCCCAGGCCCAAGCGCAGCACTTGCTGCTGCACCCGAAGCAGCCCTGCCTCTCCGCGACACAGGCTGCGAGAAACCGCTCAGGAGCGGCTCCGGCTGGCGCCACCCGCAACGGCAGGGGGGAGGAGGCAGTGATCGGGCTGCTGCCTGCAGTGCCACGTTCAAATCCGCCTTGAGACACTCCAGCATGCGTTGCATCTGCGCCAAACAAACAAGCAGCAACAGCAGGGCCTTCTGGTGTCAGCCACCGCAACCACTTGTGCTCTGTTGTTACCCCTTGTCAACAAGCCAAGGAACGATTTCTCTTAAACTCCACTGAATGATAAAGGCTAATATCGAGTTGTGCCTCCCCGTTCGCCTCGCTGTGTCTGCCTCTGTTGGCCTGGAAGCTCGCAGCCCTCTCCGCCAGTCGCGTGGATGAAATAAACAACCCACCTTCTTGATGCCGGTGTGTATGGGCACTTTGGGGTCTTTTTGCTGAGCTGCACCGGCATGCTCTGAGGAAGACAGCGCGCCTGTAGAAAAAGAGAGGGCTACCCCCTCAACCAACAGGGCGGCCTGCAGCGGCAGCTGGCGGTTGACGCAGCTGTTTTCTGCTGCCATTAGGATGGCCTCTACCTTTTGAATCTGCAGTAGCTGCTGCATTTCCTGCTGCAGCAGCAGCTTGGCTTGTTGCTGCTTGGTGATTTCCAAGGAAGGTAGCAAATACTCACGGCGAAACTTTGCGAGGCCCGAACGAACGGCCGCTGCCTCGCGCCGCAGACTCTCCAGCGAAGAGCGCAACTCTCTGCAGCGTGTACATCCAAACGCTTAACAATACACCGCAATAATACACCGCATTCTCTGTGTGCTCAAGCCGCTTTGACTACTTCTCTTCCCTTCCAGGATTGGCAGCAAGGATAACAAATACTCAGGGAGTTGCAGACCCGACGAACGTTGGAAAATAAAAGGAAGTGTTGCCTTGCCAACGGCGTGTGGCATTTCGTACTATTGCATGCATCTATACTATAATTATCGGGTATCATATGTAAAAAGACTGGTGAATCCGTGCAGCTTATACTGCTCAGACAGTGCACGCATCAAGTGGGACTACATCAAGAATCTCATTTATCCAGGAATGCAATGCCTACCCCAAAACAGAGGCTGACTTGGTCAGTTCCTCTCGCCGCTCGGCCACTCGACAGCTGAGGCCCCGACTCGCCTGTCCATGTAGCAGAAACACACATCACCCTTTCTTACGTCCCCAGACCAGTGGACCGCTGTGGTAGCTTGGAAAAAGTCTGAGACAGCTCTATTACGGCAAAGGCAACCGCAGCGTATGTGGTGATGTGCCACAAGCTCACCGCTTCGCTGCATGCCTTCAAGTGCTCCAGCCGGGAAACTAAATTCACCAAAAGCTCTCCTTCACTGGGAAGCTCCTCCAGTTCAAATGCAACGCAGGCAACGCAATCTTTCTTAACGGTTGGTATACCACCTGCGGCCGAGGCAAGTTTGGGGGTTGAGGAGGCGTCGGCGTCACGGAAATAGACGGAGTTCAGATTCGCAAGCAATGCATCCGTAGTGTCAGGTTTTCCGCTGTTTGGATTGCCGGGAGTAACGGGTCCAGGGTGCGCATTCGGGCTGCAATCGGCAGGGTCGATGCCTCGTGATCCTACTTTCCCATCTCGCTCACAGAACGGGATGCTCTCGGCTGCTTCTGGGGCTCCAGATCCGGCCAGTCCCTGCAAATCGTCCATCGGGAAGGGATTGGTGGGAATGGTGCCAGCCATCTTTGTGAGGTGCGCACCAGCCGGCCGTGCGGCAGACCGCATGAGCCGGTCTGTAACACATTGGGATCTTCCCTAGCGTTGTTTGTGGCTGCAGCACGAGGCTTAGAGTCTGCGAGAAGCCACTACACTCCTATAGAAACGAATTCTGGTGAGGACTGCTCTGTCATTATACTCGTTTCGTCGTATCCATACTTGTCAAACCATAGTTGTGGCTTCAAAGCCGACTTAAGAACTTAGTGAGCTCTTTGACCCACCAAAAAGAATTCCGCCAACAGAAAACAATGTATAAAATCAGTTAAAAATGCAAGACAAGCGAGATACTGAACCACGGCCTGTTGGGAGCATCCCGCAAGATGAGGACTTTGAGCGTCACGTTGCATGCTGAGGTGTATGCTGCGCTAACGAGCACTACGTTAGCCCAACTGGGAAAGTTGGAAAATTGATTCAATTTAAAGTAATAAAAGCTGTTTAATCCTCCTGCGGGTTGCCTCATATATTGTGTGTATTGACGACGTTTTGTTGGGGTCACACGCCAGCTGATCGAAGCCTTAGGCTGGCCGATTCATCACTGGATCCCAAGATCTTAGCGAGCACCGCCAATGACGCATGCAAGGGCTACTGGAGTATTCTTGTTCACTGGTCAGCAACCATGTGCAACCCACGTTACTTCAGACATACTAAATTTAAACTAGTCAGAAATATATATTGTATATTTTGTTGCTTATAGTCAGCCAGTGATGTCCGGGGAGCTGCTTACTAGCGTGTCTTTGTAGAGCTCGTCTACATGAACTTTGTGTTTATTGGCTCTGCGCGCGGAGCATTGGGTAAAACCTGTATCAATGAGCAGCTAATTTAATCAGTTAGCTTATCGAGAGTACTTATCGAAAGTACCTAGAGAGGGAACTGTGACCCTAGTAACGCAAGGGTCTCCACAAGCTGCGCTAAGAAAATATGGATGCGCATCTGGTTCTGAAAATGCTCTTGGGAACTTCCCCAACCAAAACCGTAAAGCGCTTTATCTCCAGGCCCTAGGGATCTTTCAGATCTTGTTTTCCTATGTTTCGTTAGGGTTGTAAGGCTCCGTATTGCGCACTACGGAAAGACAGTGCTATAATAGAGTGTTACATGCTTTCCTAAGCACTGGCTGCCAACCTCAGATGCAGCTCTTGCAAGTGCGCTAAGTGCTGCAGCCTTTCCAGCCTTTCTAATTGCTAAGTTATCTTCATTTTTGAGGAACCTAGCTACAAGAGTTTTATTGGGTCACTGGTCCCCACGTTGTGTCTAACCGGGATAATACGACGTTGTCTCATGTAGGGAGTGGCCTTTTGGGAGTAGTTGATCGCCTATCCATTCGGAAAAGATGAAGTCGTGTTGGGGACGGAAGCACTAAAGCGGTTGGCACAAGGCCAGAGAGAGACCTTACCAACTCTTTCGATGGTGTGATGGGATGTTGTAGCGGTCATACTTACATTTCTGCTTAAAGGCCATAAGCACTAACACGAAACAGTAGCTTAAGAATAGTTAGTCCCCAAAGAAGTCTGCTCTTCTCAGGCTTGCTCCCTAAGGCAATGCCGGCCTCAGCACAGCCAAGCCGCAAGGAGGTGCGGCCAAGATACAATTAACGTGCATCTTGGGCACGCATGTATTCTAACACACAATCCGAGCAGCTGGGGTACTGCTACCCATATAACCATTCCATTGATAGATAGCTAAGGTCACTAATTCGGGTAATTCTAAATTAGAACTAACAGGCAAACACTGGAATATCGAACATTCCCATTAGCGTGTTACAGAAGTGGGCATGCCTATTATGTAGCATGCTAAACTGAGTTTAGTGATAAGTTGTTTGCACCTTTAAGATTAACTCCTCTCCAACTAAGTACATGCAGCATGCAAGATTAAATAAACAAGCGCTGGATAACTAGTAAGCCACAGTCTGCCTTAGTGGGAGAAGCGCACCGCAGCACTTCCCACACACCAAGGCCCATAGACTCTAGGCTACCTCTCGGGCTGAGAGTGATGGCAGGCAACTTGAATGGAAAGAGCTATAGATCAAAAATTATTGTCAGAAAGCATTGCTCAACGGCATATTCTAGTATAGTGGGGCATCTGGCCATGCAAGCCGTTCCCCCTTAAGGCAAGGTCTTTGACGCTACACACGCTGTACGCATGTCGTGCCATTCCCACTCCGGCAGCACGCCGCTAACTAAGGCTAGCTGCTGGTACTCTATTCAATCTTGCATGCTGTGTGTATATAGTGTGTGGATAAGCCAATATCTAACGTGTTAGCTGTATATGACTATACACAGTTTAGGGTGCTACATCTGCCCATCTTAGACGTTAAAATACCGATTCGCCTTGTTTCTGACAGCATAGTAACGTCGAAACAAAGATTAGTGCACAGCAGTATACTAAAAACAACGTCATTCATCTGTCATTTGATGTTTGATACCAGTTATTGAGCAACAGTGCCTTCACGTGATTGAGAGCTCTACGGACTCCATCACCAGAAATACAAGCTGCCAAGGAACCTTCATCTACTTCTCACAAGAAGATATATTTTGATTTAGTGATGGATGCATAAATTCAGTGAATGTTTTTGTGATGTGCGCTCTCTAACGCTGAAGGCTCTTAAGCGTTGAGCGTTGTTGATTTCTTTACATGCGAGCGAAACTTTCATGTTATTTCCCCCCAAACTGTTTTTCTATGTCTTGACTCATTTTAAAGTGCAGATAACTACGTAATACGGCGTACTACGCACACTGCAATCCCTTGTGCTGAGCAGCTGCCAGCTTCAGTTACGGCATTCGGTGACCCTGCCCACAAGTGACCTGCAGCTATTGCCAAACAAGTCCCTCTTCATCCCAAAAAGAAATGTTAATGAAATATGACAAAATTTTGCATTTTTATTGAATTTTGATTTTTGTAACTACTCCTGAATACCGTTTTCCTTTGAAAACAACCTTCAAGTAACACAAGCTTTCACCCTGGATAGGCGGCGCTCGACAACGTGGAACAGACTTCTTGGATGGAAGTTAACCAAAAGTAAATCTGCCCCTTATATCATTGGTTTTTGTTTTAGCTATAGAACACGAGAATACATTTGGTTTTTCCTTCTTGCCTAGCAAGTCGAGCCACCCAAACGCCTCCCACACGCACAGGACCCAAATGAATGAAAATCCCTTATTACGACAAGGTGAAGTCCATGTGAGTTTTTCAGGTGTACAATCAACCAAAGACAATCAGACTTTTGACGGCACTAGTGCCTGACCTTACCTCTTACGGCCCCACTTATACCTGACGTACTTTCTTTATCCATACCATGAATCATTTAATCCCTAAAGCCTCTGAGCAAATGGGAACTACTGTAGAATTCCCTTTAAAACCATCCGAGGGGGCAATGTTCCATCCGACGGATATGGGGGTTACTGGCTCCACAGCCAGTGGCCCGTCGACTCAAAGCGGTTCAAGCATCCTACGTACAACGACCAGCTCCTTCACTGGTCCCTCATCCCTTGATGACACTAAACCCTGTGCATCAGTTAGCTGGGGCTCCAGCACCCCCAATGCCGTGAGACAGCAATACGTGGCTGTGCTTCCAGGAGTAATGCCTTTGAGTTCGCATTCAGGCGGGATTCCTCCGAACTCTGTTGCGGTAACAGATCTGTCACCGCTTTGGTGTCAGTACCAAACCACCAGCACAGGGGGTCATTTTACCCCAGTTTATTGCAGCCTAACGCCAGGTAGGACCACTTCCCAACTCGGTACCAATCATGACGAAGGCGCTGGAGGTCGCATGCAACAAGAAAATGGGACGGTAGCAAACAAAGGCAATGCGGAAACTTTTGCTAGCAGTACTGATACTTCAGCAACGGAACGTTTTCTTTCTCAGCAAAGCGATCCTGCCGGAAGTCGCCGCAGATCATCCTTACTGCTAAACGACATGCCTCTGCAGGTACAATCCCTGCCCCAAGAGGTGCAGGCCTTGATTCAAGAGGCTGGGGAAAAACCACAAGAGCTTTCCACGCCTTTGCCAGATTGGTTTGACGCTGAGTCTGGCTGTATCCGGCGGGAGTGCCTTCCGGAACTTCCAAATTTTCGCTCTACTCTAAACAGTTCCGTTGCAAAGCTCTCAGTGGCATCTCGAGCTTACCATCGCACCCGCTGGCCAGGCGAGCCCGCCAAGGCGTGTTCTAGCGGATATCAGCAGAGCAAAGACAGGGGAGTCCGAAGGATCTCGTGTCCTGACGCCGCGCTACTCCCGCGACGAACTGACCCCGTTTCTCGCATTTCGCGGCCCCTTGCTAATCCACAAGCATGGGTAGGTGGTCATGGCCAAGAGGAAAACTGTGTGGCTTTTGAGGCAGCAGAGGGAATTGCAGCACGCAATCGTCGTGTGCGCTTTGCAACTGTAGCATCTGCCCAAGAATATACAGAAAGATCCCCTTCTCCTGCACCGGAAGCTTGCGGGTCCTCAGGACCCTCGTTGTGTGCAGCTGCACTACCACACACTTCTCGGGAAGTCGCCAAAGGTGCAGACGTAACGCAGATGCTTCAGGGCCAAAAGGCTGCTCAGGACCGCGCCAGTGACGTCATTCGCTGCATGATTGAAATGATCGAGCGCCTCATGAACTCTCCACTGCTACAAAAAGAGGGCGACTCTACGGTGAGCAAAGACAAGTGTTTTCCAAATAATCCTGATGTCTCTGGTGAAATTCGGACACTGTAAAGCAGAGCATGTATCAGTGGGTGGTGAGATAGCGAGGCAGGAAACGGCAGCAGAAGCAAGAATACTAGTGTGCTTAGCTAGGCTTGGCCGTATTGGCTAGAGGGTGCAAAGTAGACGGAAGAGGAGGGTACACTTGTCCGTAAAACCGTCTGCAAACGTATAGGGTATTTAGTTTTAGTTTTGCAAAACTTGACCTGAGGGGTTTGGATATTTCAGGAGGGGCTTAAGACCGGCTTGAAGCTGCTGCGCGCATTCGAGACGGAGTGTCCAGGCCGCCTGCCTGCACTTTGCTTCTTAGCGGATATGTTGGAAACTTGTCAGCAACTGGTAGAGGAAACGCTGCCCGAGGAGGAGAGGAAGCCACTGCTTGAGCTTATCGAAGCGACAAAGGAACCGCTACTATCACGGGACGCCATAATCAGGCTGCATCGTTTCAGGCAAGAACTGCGGTATTCTAAAGACATCCAGCTTCTTGCCACGCCCTTGGATGTGCTGCAGGTAGATGGGGAAAACCACTCAGCACAGATTAACCCGTTTGCTCACAAAAGCAGCTGTGAAGGTTTGTGTTTAGGGGACAACGCAAAGCAGTGGGCATGAAGCAAATTGCAGCGACTTTGTTGGCAGCCTTAGCTCTGTGATTCTTTGACGCTGATCGCAGCGTGTCCGGATATGTAATAGGAGGAAGGCAGTCACAGGCCTGTCCCTCTATGCCGCTACTATAGACGAGGCTCTCCTGGACTCTGAACAGAAGAAGCTTTCTAACGTCTTTCTTGTGTAAGGGAGCAGTAAACACCATGCACTTCTTTAGGGCCCTACACTGCGCTGGTAGCACGGTCAGAGGTGTTACGCCTCTTGAAATTAACTTGATAAACGGGTCTCCCTGTAATGGCATTGTGTAGTCCTGGTTTATGTAGCGCCGCCGCCAAATAAACGGCGCTTGCAATACGTCACAGCTCTCACGTATGTGTGGGTTCCTCCTCGTCTTATGCAGAGGTGAGGCGTCATGTGGGGTGGTTTCTTCCCGCCCGTGGAGCGGAGGCAAAAATCCCAGGGCCTTTGCCGTTGACATTCTAAGGCGATGCGAGCAAGTTATTGTGGCAGCGAAGCAGCGCTGCACTGAGGATGAAGGTGTCGCCTCGCCTAGCGAAGGGGCTCAAAGCACCAATAGCACTAGCCTTGTCGGAATTGTTGAGGCCGCGCTGAAAGAGACAAAGGAATTTGGAATGTGCAGCATGGGTCTCCTGTCGCTCGACAATGCAGGTTAGCAACCTGATACTGCATGTGGATGGGCCCTTGTGTGTCTGCGGTATCCCGTCTCAGCACATGATCAGCATCATAGGGCGTCAGAAAACGTATCTAACGTTGTCCGCTCCTTACGTCTCAATACGCTGAAGCCTTCCCGGTTGCTGCCAGTGGGATCCCCCACGCTGCCTCTTCTGGTGACACCATGTGGCTAACGCTGTCACCATGATAGTTTTTCTGAGACATCAGCGTGCAACTCCACCGCGAGTGGTAGTTCTTGTGTTCATGCTACGCTTTTAGGAGAAAAGCTTCGCTTCGCGACTTGCGGTTTCATTAGGTTGCTGGTATTGCGGCGGTCTCCCGCTTCTGGCATTTTGTGTCGAGTGGCTGAGGCACCTGTAAGAAACGCGGCAGCTGCTGCTGAGACGCAAATATTCAGGTGGCCTTCCAAGAAAGAACTGCAACGCGAGTTCAACCAGCACCAGCAACCGGGCGCTAGCGGAGGAATGATAGAGCTAAAATGCAGTATGGACCCTGGGGCACGCAGGCGAGCTTACGAACAAACATTTTTTCAGCCCAGACAGCATGACAGCTCAGGCCGAAAGACCTGGCTGTACGCTATTACCAAATTACGGCGCCCAGAGACCTGTTCTATCTTTTCTTTTTTATGATTTGCATGCATTTCCTCAGACAGGGTCTGCTGCGAGTGGTGGAGTGGGCGGATAATGGCGATGGCTGGAGTAGCAGGGGTCTGGTGGAACAAGAAGTTGCAGTGCAAGAGGGAGACTTGTTTGTAATCGCAGATGACAGTGAGTTACACAGAGTGAATGAGAGCTGCTTGGCTTCTTGTGCTTCGGCCAATTGCTAGATTGCAGAAGCTATGCAAACCAGAAAGGTGGTTTCCCGGGAAGACCAGCTCACTAATAAAGTTATCGACTTATGCACTGCATGTAATTGCTGCTATTATAGTAAGCGATTCGGTCACACAAGACGGATACACAGGGGAAGGCTAACCCGAACTGTCTCTGTTGTGATGGCAGTTCTTTTCGACGTCATAAGCAGCGATGAAATGCGCCACTTGTTCTCATGTTGTCTCTCACCGCTAGAGGTAAGCCAGCACTGCCATTGGGCAACAGCTTGATCGGCTTTGCGGGGTGGTTTCGTAAAGGTAGTGACTCTCTTGTACACGTGTAACTTGGACATTTAGCCTAGTGTGCTAGGAAAACGTTATGTCTGTTGCACTGTGTGTCCCAGGGCAAAGACGTGAGAGAAGCCTCCACATGCACAGCTCCTTCTTGCCTTTCGAATCTCCTCAAGCGGCTGTGGCGACAGCGGGCGTCGAATTTGCAGGCGTTACTGCTGCGTATTGAACAGAGGCATCAGCGTTATGCCTTTCAAACCCTCGGCAGGCATGCCGTGGCTGAGACGGTAGAAGCCTGTCCCCTAGACATCTCCATTGCTGCGGGATGGATTTGTAAGCAATCCAGCGATGACACTGGCGCCGCCTGCTGACGCCAAACTGCTGGGAGCTCGCAAAACAAAAAAGCTTATCACCTAGTTGGCATAACGAGCACACTCTGATCCTTGAACTCTCCATTTTGACATCCTCACCACTCAAGCCTACAGGTGCTCTATAAACGTGGTAGGATGCAAGAACGCATCACCCAACGCCACATGAAGTGGCTATTTTCCCCCGAAACGACAGGATCTCCACCTTCCTACTGTATGAACCACTAACACCCTTCAAGAAACTGCTGGCGCGTTTCTGCGTCATAGTTCTTGACTTTATGGGCCCTCGGTGCCCCGCCTTCGTCATAGTGTGTCATGTGGCAAATATCATGACTTATGCTGCATCCCCTTGCATTAAAGAACCCATATTTATACTAATGAGCAAAAAGAAGCATAGCACGGGCAGGATACTACAACTATGCGGACAACTGGGGCATCCAGTATGCAGGAAAGCGTCCGCCGGAAAGGCGATCACAATTACTTAAAGCCGGAAGTAATCACACTCTTTAAAGTGACATGCAGCGTCAGAGGTTGCTTTGATAGCGTAGCCCAACTGTTTAATTTGCCTTATCAGTCGCACCACTTTGGAACCCGATGACGAAAGTGGAGTCACGCGCGTGCCCGTAAGTTTGCGAAGGCTCGAGGCAGGCTCTCATAACTGCAGTGTCTCTGCAGGAGCAAACGACTGGAGGGAACGCTTTCTCGCAGTGCTAGCAAAAACCAGACCTCAGCTGGACGAGAAGAGGTTCTGCTGGTAGTAGTGGTGTCCGCTTAATTATAGTAGTGCCCTTGCAGGTGTCTCAGTTTTTTCAGCAAAGTTTCATGAAGGGCGTTTGCACACTGCATTGCCAGGGAATAAATAACTGGCAAAATCAAAACCCACATCGAAAACCATATATCGCGATATAGTGAAGGCGCTAAATTCGCTCAGAAAATGCAACCTCCTAGTGGGGCTCTTGAAGCTTGCCAATAGGCAAGCAAAGTAACTGACCCCTGGTAAATATCATCTGGGGAGAATGCAGAGCTGGACAGTCTCCACTCAGCCCGAGGTAGTCATAGAAACCCATTAGCATGGAAGGCGCACTGAGTGTCGCCCCGTTACGCCCCTTTGCGCAACAATACATGCAGCCAATGAGGCGATCACATAGCAACACCACGGTGAGGCGCCAATCGCCTCCCTGCCGTCCCTGGCAAGCGTGACGAATACCCACTGCTTGGCTATGGTACCGCTATTTAGGGGGCAACATATTGCATGCCCACAGGCCTCTGCCCTTTATGCAACACGAAGTTTTCTTGGCATTCGTGCGGCCACAAAAATGCTTGGCTGTACAACAGCTTCTTGTATTTTTGTCTGTATTTGGTTGCGCAGCACTGACGCACCTGCAAGCCATCGGCAAAACCGCCATCTGGGAATTCTGAGAATAGTTCAAAAGTTCTGATTCCCAGGTAGCCTTTTCACTCCGCAGCAGTCTGCCTGGGAACGTATTGCTTCCGAGGCGCGCTATCCCAGGCCTGGCTCCTGCCTCGACCCCTGGGTCTCCTTCCACCCCGCCCTGCATTGCAACGCCTCAGCAGACGCAAATACCACTCCGCTTAGAATCTCGTTGCATAAATAGTGCAAGATCCAACGTCCCTGCTTGTTCATCCGTGCTGCGTGGTGCATCTGTAAATAACTGTGCTCTGTCATGTGCATTTGCTATTTGCTGATTGATGGGGAAATGTTGCCTACAAGAATCATCGCCATGGCTGTCGTTACCGCCAGGCCTGCGACGGACAGCAGAGAAACGTTACGTGGCGTGTTGCCTCTGTACCGTAGCAACAGCATTCTCTCCCCCGTCATCTTGTTACGCAGTAAACAAATATATACACTTCGGTTAATCCAGGATGCTCGTGCCTGCTTAGCCCAAAAAGAGGGGTATGGGACAGGCAACAAGTTGGGGGATAGAGAACAAGCTATTGCGTTACCTGCCATTATGAGAGCCGCGTGGTACCCACTTCCCCTCACGCCCTACCCCCCCATAACCGTTGTAGCCACCACGTCGGCCTGCGCCGCACAGAATCCCACATGATCCCTTTTGCTACTTGCATGAGCCAGATAATTTGCAGAAACTGAGAGGACGAGGGCATCAGACGCTTCAAGACTCCACATGCAGATTGACTTCCTTGAGCACAACGCACCTGGCCGCCCCTTGTTCCAGTTGTAGGCTGTGGTACGGGCTTCTGCCTCTTCTTTCTGAAGCTGTTCCCACATGTCATGTTTCCAAACTTCCTTGTTGTCATCGGGAGTCCAGAGCTTCTTACTTGGGCCGACACTGAAGAGAACCACGCAGCACAGGCATCAAGCATAATAAAACAGGATGGTGGCAGTATCAGAAACCATCTCGCCGCTATATCCCATAGATAGAATTAGCGCAGCAGTGCAAAGATGCCCAACAAATACGCGAAAGATAAGCGCTCACCGTATTTGCACACTTCGAGGCGCCGAAGTGTCAGGCTGACTGCCGTCTCCTCCTTCCCCCTCTTCCTCTGCTTCACTATCTCCGTCTCGCCGATCATCGTGAAGAAAGTATCGGGTTTCTCTTGGGACAAAAGACGGATCTTCTTGCATGAGCTGCGCTCAAAAACATTCAAGCCTTTGACCCTAGTGCATCAGCATATGGGGGTTGTTACATTTATAAACGAGAAGACGAAACTACGCTTTACCTGCCACGTCGTCTTCATCTTGCGTCTGTTTCCATTTTCTCTGATCCCTTCCTTGCGCAATCGAGTCGCATTTGTTTCTGGACTTGTTCCTCGATTACTCGCATGTCCTGCCTCATCCCGGCCCTCTCTTTTACCTTCTGCTCTGTTGGGCTTTGCCGCAGAGTTGCTGCCTTCCACAGCAGTCGCAGCCCCTGCAGGGGGGCCTGACGGGGAAGAAGCTTGAGCGGGCTCGGCTGGAGCTGAGGAGCCTGCAGTCGCTTCTTCGACGTTACGGGCCTCCTCTTCATCGCTAGAGGAGCTAACTGAAACAAGGCACAATTCATGACACGCTTCGTGCTTGACGGTACATGTATCGTGGCGTTCTAGTTGTAAGTACATCGAGTTGCTTCAACGTTTATAGACAGCCAGTGCATATGGTAAGCGTCTCACCCTCCGACTTGTCGTCAAAGACATCTCCTTCCTCTTCGTCCTCTGATGAAGCCCGACGCAAATTTCGCGGATTTACCATCTCGATAGGCCAACAGTCACAACGATCGAGAAATGCAGACGTGAGGGATGAGGAGGAGACGCAGTAACAAGAGCGTTCTTTTTGCTCCTGTAGCCCCTTGGAAAGGAGAGGCGCAAGGCGACACGACGGTCACGGGTGCCAGGCATGAGTCAAATGGCACAGTAATCAGTGTAGATACGGACCGTCGAATGTTCGTATAGGCTAGGCAATGGATCGGTTAGTGTGAAGGATGACTTTCATATCCCAATTGACGAATCCCGGGTAGGCAACTCTCAGAAAAGGTTGTGCAAGAAGTATTTATGTCCCATGCCCATTCGCTGGGTCTTGGTAAGCACAAATTAAAAGGGAACCGATAAGGGAAAGGTTATGCCGCATCGGTATCCTGCCCGAAGCCTCCCTGCACCTCTGTACCCGCCGAAGACACGCACTGTTGGAAACAAAAATGCGCTTGATGTTTCTCAGGAACCGCTGGGCATTTACCACTGAACACAGAAGGCGATAAAGCTTTCATAGAGGCATCAAGAAAAACAGCTCTTGCCGTTTCCCAGCAGCATGCGCATAGCAGCCACGGTTTGTACTAACATACCTTCGTATAGGAGGGAGCCAGCACTTACAGCCCCGCACGTTGTTGCAGCTATCAATTATATTTTTGAATATTTTAATTGATATTCCCTTTGGAAGAGGGTTGTCCAGGAAGCAGCACAGTACTAGACAATATGCTAGTGGCGCACACCACCACATCCTCGCCCAGTAAAAGCTCATAACTTTTTACATATCCTCCAATCAAAGTTCCATCTGCTGGTTTTCCTTGCGCCAACTGGCATTTTCTTTAGGTTTCTGGACACTTTCTGAGCAATATATACGATTGTCGCAACAAAGGTTTCAATTTCTAATTGGTCCCACACATGGTGTCACATACTAAACCGAGTATTAGTGATATATGCAATCTACGCCTTAAAGATTAGCCCATACGCAATAATATACGCACACTGTGCACACTTGGATAGAGCAGCAGTAGCTAACCATAGATAGCTGCAGGCTTTGGAATGAGAGCATTCCCCACACTACCAAGGGAGACTGCCCTGCGGCTAGCCCTCAAGCTTAGCAAAGGCAAGCTGCAGATCAATAGAGAGATCCATGTATTGGAATCTATTCTGCTTAATATGCATTTTTATGGCGTATTCTAGTATATTGTAACCTCCAGCCATACGAAGTTGTTATACATGCGGTTACGAAGCTACACTAAAATTTCATTTGGTGTTTTCTCCTCTTTTGGCACATGTCCTACGCGCCTAATTGTTTAATTGTTTGGTTTCATCCTTGTGCGATTGCAGGAGTGACCTCATCTACTGCAGTAGCACCTTTGCTTGCTGCTCACCTTGTGTAGCACACTATATAGCGTCCGTACTGAGGCCTCTGATAAAACGCCGTATAACTACTAGGAATTCCACGCTTTTAAAGAATAATAAGATCCCAACGGTATGGCCCCCGTTAGGCCCTCGTTGAGGCCACACTGGCCTCCGAACAACCAGGCTACGAGGGAGAACAGCCCAGGTGCAGCTAAACTGCACCTTAGGCACCCATCCGAGCACAAAACGTGAGGAGCTGGACCACCACTTTTCAGTAACACAGGCACATACCTTCCACTCACATATCACTCCACGCAATTCTAAGTTACAGCTAACAGACACACAATGCGTTCCATCATGGGTTTGTAAGTGCCGGTAGATATAGCAGTATCAATACTCATTTTGTGGGCGCTAATTTTGCAAGTTCGAGAAGCACAATGGCTATGACGCCGTTAGGGGTGCTAGATATCTGCACAAAACTCCTTGTGCCCCAATTCAGCAATTCCCTTGACGCCTCGTCCACTTATTTAGTACCCCAGTATAACCTCGTTGAGAACTCTCTCCCGCTGACTTAAAAAGGTTGGCCCGATTGTGAGAATCACAATTTCAGGGGTGGCTGCAAATGGCTTACCAGCAAAGCTACGGAAAAGAGCATCATTATAATCCATTTTGCCTCCCTTTCCACATCATGGAGACGCTTACGGAAATAGCGGGGAAAATATAGTTCTTATGTAGCGATAAGTGGGGATTTCCCTCCCTCTGCCGGGCAACGCCAAACGATGGCCAGTGCCAATGACCCGATTATTCTAATCTAGTTGTACCGGCAGCAATTATCTCAGTTGAAGGCGGCAATTAAAAGGTGGGGATTCGGCATGCTTTTTAAATAGAGGGACACCGGCAAAGGTAGCATAACTGTCAGCACGCCTAGCCGGTACAATAAGCCCCAACTCTGCCACTTTAAAGAATATACCCTGGAATGGATCTAACTAGAGGATTGGGGAAACTTCTGCTGCAAAGTTTGTTTTGCAATTTAATAGCCATGGTTGCTACCATCTACTTGGTGGATGCTCTTGTTTTTTTTTGCCATCGTCCCTAGAGCATGAATGCAGTGGTCATGAGCAAACTCTCTCGGTTTTCCAGGCTGGCTTTGAGCTCTTTGAGATTTTGTTTTCCCGCCTCTCTTTCAGCGGCATCATCCCACTCTTCGCCCGCTTGGCGGCCCCCAACATAGGCCACCTTACCCTTTTCCTGCCTCCTCTTTAGAGTCCTCTCGCGGCTTTCCGGATCCTCACCCTCTTCTGGGGAGTCCTCTCTCTGTTGTGGTCTTTGCTCCTCGGGCTGATCGTCGGCGGCAAATTCTGACTCCAGACCATAGCCGCTTCCAGAGGCGATGTAAATTTGATGTTGCCTCACAATCGCAAGGGCCATTTGCAGTATGTTTGGATGCTTGACCGTCCCTTCGCCACACAAAGTAAACGTAACACAGGTCGATTTCTGCAGGTCTGAATTCTTTTGATTCGATAGTCTTAGCAACTTAGAGCAAACAGGCAGTGGAAGAGCCCCTTTTAGTGCCTCAAAAGTTGTGCACGTGTGTCATAAAGGCAGACGCAACCTGCAAGGGTACAAAACCTGTCTTACCGGCCCAGTTGTAGTACATATGACACAACTTGAAAGAGACAACTGCGAGGTAGTGCCTTGACCAGTCGCTATCGTCTGAGACATCACAACCGTTCCCCAGGCAACAGTGGAGCAAACCATTAGATTCTTCTCGTATCAATATCAGGCTAGCATAATGGAAAAAGCTGCCCTTCCTAAACACTCAAAAGTAGCGGATACAGTCGACTTGCACTGGATGCAGCAGAGTAGCTGCTCGACCTCCTTTTACTCGGGTGCTTGCTATTTTCTGGACAAACCGGTCATAAGGTTCAAAATGATAAAATTGAAACTCCCTGCCCAGTCATTCCCCTTACTTGTTAAAATGTGGAATTCGGAAGCTGAAGGTGAACCGCGTTTCGGATCAGCAGTTCCAATGAGAAACTTTTCTTCAGGCTTAGCCGTGTCAGGATTTACCGGAATTATAGGCCCGCTGTGTAATTGCATCAACGCAAAAGGCAGAAGCTAGTAAACGTCCTAGCAGCATTTGGTGTCTCAGCCGCGAGTGCTCTCAAAGTTCACTGGTCCGTTTTTAGCGCAGCTAAGTGACCAACCTGTCGATGTAAGAGCCAACAGCCAGTCCCTGCAGGCGTTCATCCCCTTTCATAAAAAATTTCATTGGACTAGCCTGACGTTGCGGGTTTATTAACATGTTCAGATTTACACGCTGAGGCAGACAAAAAGAATGGGCACTTCAGGCCCAGTGCATTCCATTTCATGTAGTTGACAAAAAAGCCCGTAGGCATCCGGCGTACTACCACTGAATCCCAGTTGCGGCAAGCGATTTTTGTTATTTTGTCGTGTTCTTGTTTTGCATGCAGTCAAGCTGCCGTTCCTCTCTCCTGTAGCTGTACCTGGACCATCTGTTGTATGGTAACTCTCCGTAAGTATACAGTAGCCCCTGGGCTCATCTCACAACGAAGAACGTTGACCTCCTGAGGCATCTGATCGTAGGGCGCGATCATCACGGCGATGGGACACTCTACAAAAGGACAAACAAGACTTGCAGAACGACTCTTTTTGTGGCAGGGGCTTCAAAAGTCAGTTCTTTCCGCACACATTTGGCATCGGGGGATGCCCACGTCTGCTCTGGACTCGACGAGTGATCTATCTGCCAGGCGTACTGACTTTCGTCGATTTTGGCTTCAGCCGTAGCTGCAAAATCCATCTGTATATATTCAAGCCATCGATAGTAGGACTTTATGTGCTTCACGATAGGGTGAGAGTCTGGCAATACGATGCCTACTCCGTCTTCTGTTGGTACAAGCTGAATACAGCAGAGAGCAACCCCAAGGGCCGGCCTGAGAAAATGCGCCGGTGAAACGGGAAAACTAACTCGAAGTGGAATTGTTACCATCAGTTGGTCTGTCAATTTTCACAGTCACAAACAGCATGCGTAGATATGCCTGGTTGTGGGCAAAGGAACCCACATTAACGGGAAGCACATGGGATAGGAGACCTGTCCGGCTTACCTTAAAAACTTCTGGCTCAGGAAACGTGTACACGCACTTCAGTAAACCTGGATATATATATAGAGGAGACTGCCCCCTCTCCAAAATGAACCTGAGGGTGTACCGGCCTTCGGAGTTTATTGTAGCTCCTTTGCATTCTGAGCTTAAACGATTGGGACTAAAGTGGCTTCCTAGTTCTTCTCCCTTTTTTCCAAAGTTTTCCGCGGCGGCTATAGAACAGGTATGCAAGGCTAACGTAAACGACGCACCAGGGAAGGCGGTTGCCATCGGGTGCTCAATGATTAATTCACACGTTTCTGGAAATAAGTCAAACTTTCCCAGCTCGGCCTCAATGACGTCCCGAATTGCTGCAACTTCATGATCCATGACTTCCTTGATCTGGGAGCTTCCGCTGGGAGCTGATCTATAAACGAGAAGATGAGCTGGCGGCAACCGCGATACTTTTGCGCCCCTTCCCCTTTCAGGCAGATGCCTGCAAAATTTCTCCCAGAAGAGCTGAAAATGCCTCGCTATGTCCCTTATGACTCCAGCGCGATAGTTGGCTGGAGCAGATGCTCCGATGTGGCTGACAAACTGAGTGTGCTCGAAGTTCCTCCCTCCAACAATTCCAACAACTCCGTAGCGCAAGTTTGGAGGCCTGTTCATATCGGTACCCAATTTGCATAGCTGATGACTCAGGGCCTGTCCATTGGCGCAAACCGAATACTACAGATACTCCCTTCTCAAGACTACGTGTAAGTAATAAGGTCTGTCTAAGGACCCAAGCCTCCCCAATATTTGTATAGGCCCTGTTTACACTTGTACGTGGAGGTATGCATGCAGCGAAATACCGAATATTGACGGACCCAAAAGAGTTGACTGCTATGCCAATAGCTCGCACCACCTCCTGGAATTAAATGCAGCGCAAGCCCGATTGCAAGGGGGATGTGAAACTGCTAATGACGGCCCTAGCGGCGGATTGAAATTTAAGCACTTAGTAGTTATCCTTAGCATACTTTTTATCACGTTTCTCTTACTGGTGTGCCTCCTTCCTTGATAGGCGCTAGCAGCTCATCCGCCACCCAAGGAACTCCGGCACAATGTAAGTCGTCCATAATCTTTGTTTGGAACTGTATGTAGACATTCCACCACATGTTCATCGACTTGTCCTCGCCATCTCTATTCTTAAAACTCTGGAGACTTTTAAATTTGCAGCATTGTATGGGGAAGTCCACCTGCACGGATACCTGCATCTCAGCGCATTGCGACCAGCTAGCCAGAAGGTTTTAATATTGCCGTTCCATCATCAGGGCGCAGAGGCTTTGGGAGCCCTTCGCTCGTTTACACGCACGACAAAGTACTATGGTTACTGAACTAACTTGTATTAGCACGTTATTACAGCTACCGTTGATATCGTCCATGCCTCAAAAACAAAACAGCCTTCACCTGGGTGAGAGCCCCTGTAGTCCAAAAGACCGAGGTGCAACAAGCTACATCTAGGCTTCCTGGATTAGCAAGTAGGACAATAAAAGATTTCTAGCTGCCTACCTGCTTTGCTGCCACACGAACTTTGTTGTTTACGTCATCCGAATCGTATGCAAGCACAACCAGGGCCCCTTTAAGGTCTTCCTTATGATTGTCGAAAAGTTCTCGAAGCTTCCGTTTCGTCATCTCAACCCTTCCCTTATTCCAGTCAGTGTCTCTCACGAGGAAGTGTTCACACACTGAAGGAGCCTCCATGTCAACTCCCAGGATGCCTGAGTGATTAAAACTGAGAAGAAAGAGTATAGAACAGGGACGTTGAAGTTTTTGATTGTATTCACTCTCAGATATGCTGTATAGCTTCCTCACGCAGT
>JRZD01000005.1:0-13203 GCA_000826945.1 Eimeria nieschulzi
TCCCGTATGGCGGCCGTGATGTGAATCCTTTGTTCCGCCTTTGTGGGTACAAGTGGGCTTTGAAACTCTTGTGCTGTGCCCGACACAAGAGCTCCAGCAGCCTGACGTTCAAGGCCAGTCAATCAAGTCGTCGTTGCTCCTCCTATCCATCTTGATCTTACCGGTTCTCCCAAGAGCTGCCACGCATGGGTCGCCTGAGAACATTGAGGCCACCTGCATTAGTCAACGAAGTTGTGTGAAGGAGGACATTCACTTGGTAGGCTCATGATCATTGTTCAGCTCTTGTGATCACCAATACCAAAGAGTTGCAAATAGCCAAGCATACTCCACGCATACTCCTAACCACTTCCACGCATGTGGCCCGCATGTTGGAATGGGCATGACTTGCTGCACAGAGACATGCTTAAGTATGGGGCAGGTAGTGCTTTGCATCACCCATCGGCAAACAGCACACAGCAGCAGTGCGCCACTAGCTATTGGGTCCAATCTCGTTTTATTCATGCGGCAAACACTGCCGGAGGTGAAAGGCGGATTGTGCTCACTAGCCGGATGCACCAAAGCAAAATGAGCGCCACCAAATATACAGCTGCGGCTTTTCGCTATTATCGCTTTAAACAGGGCTCCTGATGCACGCTTACCTCAATGAACAATGCACATTATCAACGGGGAAACTCACTCATTGCAGCTGGTACAGGGGATACATAGCCTCAGCCCACCGAGCACCAAACACGCAGTATAGTTGTCTTCCTTAGCTCAATTGACTCCTCAAACAATATTTAACATCTACAACAAATATTTGACAGCCACTACAGATTTTGGTGTTCCTTATTGCTACTCCCAGAATCTGGTGTGCTCCGTTTAGAGCGGCCAGCTGCACTCACTAAAGAAGAGAGAGTTCCTGCACACCGCGGCAAGCCAAAACCGCGGCCTTTTCCAGTGCGTTCTTGCCAGTATCGCCTCGGCCAGTTTGGTTCCGGCAGGAAGAACCTGCCAGAACAGAATGCCCAACAAATCAATAAACTACAATTACGCAAACAACTACAGCTGTGACCTGTGCCCAGACAAGGCACCACAATACCCTATGGTATGAAACAAAAGCGAAATCGGTCTTCCAATGCACAACCACAAGTTGTGAACCGTCCACACACAAGGCGCCTCAATACCATGCTGTAACAAAAATGAAAACAATTTTTCTGAAAACACCTCATCAGATGCACATCGAGCAGCAAACCTGCTACAATTAGCTAAAACTACACGCACTTTCATCATTCTTTCAAACAGATGAGGCAAAAGCCATGTTCTTGCATTTTGTAAGGGTGCCTTCAACCCTAAAACAGTCTGTATTGCCCTCCTTGCCCTTCGCAACCCCTATGTCAAGTGTTCGCATTATCTCATAACAACAAGTGCGCTAAAGACAGTTATGTAATAGGTATTGGCACCATCCACAAACTGATTTACTAATTTACCTCCTTGCCACCAGCCTACATCAAAAAGCAAGCACATCGAGAAAACGTAGCTCATGCTGATGTCGGCATGAACCTCATGTGCCACGCACACCAGTGATACTCACTCAACACCAAACTGCCGCCATGAAGCGCAAAGGTGTACATGGGATCCTTCACGTGCAAACACCGTAACGGCAACACCGTATCGCACATCGAAGAGAGGAAATATAACACGACACATTCAGCGCTCCTCCAAACTTTTGGCTCTGGACCCATGCCTATACATGCTTCTATTGTTTTCCTAATGCAACCAGCCTAACGGACAAAACAAAAAAAAACCAGCTCACGCTCATGTTTCTCGCCTGCTGACAATCAAAAATCTGCCACCCTGCACAAAATTGCTGTAAGGCGTGAACGCTAAGACCCAGTTCCAGTGCTCAAACAATGCTGTCGCTTGCCTGGCCTAGACCATCTCGCAACGTATAAACACTTTCTGTCCTACACAACTCCAATTTTAAAGTTCATACGGAAACTGCCATGCACGCCCAAGCCGTCTCCGGCTTTAGACAGGTTCCACTTAGCCGCCACGAATATGTTCAAGTTTTTATATGTCCGCAGACCTGGCACTTTCCTTAACCCGCCGCTCGGCCCCTATGCGATGTCTCCATAAGACACCCAATGTCTCACAAACGCACTTCCTGAGCCAAAAACAACAATGACACCAACCCAGCGTTATTGGTGAAGAAACGATTTGTACCTTTGGTCTGCAGGAACTACTCACGGCTCAACGTATTTAAGCGCTGCTGGACCAAGCCTCTTTTGGTCGAGCGCCCTACCGTAGTTGCGTGGGGTGATTTTTGCTCCGTGCTCAGCGTCGCGCACGAGTTCCGATGTTGCTTCTGAGAGCCACAATTCCCGTAGTTACTCTTTTGGTCAGTTGACTTGGCGGATGGCCTCCTTCACATCTGTCCACGTAGATAAGTGGCTGCGCCCTGGTGAGGCCACCATCTGGTTTGGTACTCTGCCCAGGAAAATGCACAACACGTCAGATTGGGGCACGGGGAACAACCCGAGCTAGTATTGTAGAGAACCGCATGGCCAAGCGGTCGGGACACCATTCCCATTTGATCTCCC
Source organism: Eimeria nieschulzi (assembly GCA_000826945.1). NCBI lineage: Eukaryota > Apicomplexa > Conoidasida > Eucoccidiorida > Eimeriidae > Eimeria > Eimeria nieschulzi. The sequence continues at coordinate 2,580 of JRZD01000005.1, forward strand.
TTAGGCTCTTCATAGCTTTCTTCTACTCCCTGGTATGTGAACCTTCCTAATATAATCTTCCTGAAACCTGCGCAACTCATGGAGAGGCCTTGGTCTTTTCTGATCAAGCAGTAGTGCGAGAGTGTTGGTCCTTCGATGTAGTTGAACGCGTCCAGCACCCTCGACGGCTCCGACATCCACAGAACTGTGTGGTATAGTTTCATCTGAGCCTGCCGCCTTAGGCACCCTGCCGTCAAACTTGGGTGGCGCCTTCCTAGTTATTCTTAATCGCTCAAGGTCCTTTACGGCTTAATTTCCGGCACTTGATCCCTGAATGATGCATTTTGCTGCGCCAACGCCTACATGGCAAGTGTCATACTTCTTTCTATTGAGTTATTCAAGCTCCTAAATCGGTACTCTAGTATAATTTCTATTGGTAAGGGCCTACGACTGACTCCGCCCTCAATGGGCCCTCTGCTGCGTGCATTGCCCATTGGTATAAGGAGTATTTTCGCCCCTGCCTCTCTCTGACTCGCATCCATTACTTTTTCTAGCCTATCTTGGCCCTTCAAGTGCGCTAGAGCTGAAGCCAACTGCTGATCTATTTTTTTGCGCTTTCAAGTCCATGTCAGACTTGGGCTTGTTCTGCGTATCCAACACTTCTTTGGTTTCCGTCTTTTGCTGCTCCTCTAACGGCGCCTCTGACTAACTGCTGGTCTGTGATGCTCTCCTAGAGGCGCGGACCAGCTCGGGCTTTGATCACAGTGTTGGGATCCTTGTGGTCCTTGGTTGGCTTAGTTATCGTACAGCCAGCTCTGGTATGGGGATCTGTAGTGAGCATTACTACAAGCAGGGCTCATGCTAAGCCTAGCCTGTGCCCTGCTCTGACTGAGTTAAGCTTAAGTTAAGCTAAAGCAAGTTATTCCAACTAATTTAATACTTACTTAACATCAACATGTAGAGGAATTGATCTCTGTGCAAGACAAGCACAGAGTTATTATCAAGAAAATCCCTGAAGAGGCACTTAAGGGACTTTGGGATCAAGACATAAAGATCGGGAATTGAGGCCAAGGCATTAAGGTCAAGGCGTTAAGGTCCAAGACAAGCCACGAGGCCTTAAGGCCTGGGTGCGGGATCGCGGTCACCTGTGAGGACGACCTCAGGAAGACAGGCAAAACTTTAACTGCTTTTTGAATATAACAAGATTCTGGTCTTGATCCAGTCATTATTAATTTTTAATAATAGCGATTTGTGTGTAATTCTAGTAATATTTCAAGCGTCTTAGGCATTCCAGGCCCTGTGGATAAGGACTACATCTGGGTGTGGGAGAAAGCCCTTCTAATGGTGCATACACCCAGATATTCAAAATATCAATGTTTGTTAGAGGGTGTTTTGCTAGTACTGCAAGGTTGGAGCATTTCGCTTCACAGAGAGGCTGAGCGTTGGTGGTCGGAGAGCATGCCTCGTTAGTCGAAGTTTTGAGGCCTATCCATTGCTTACCCCATCGTGTGGAGGGTCTAGGTGTGCGTCTTATAAGAACTCTAAGGGAAGGGGTCTAGGCAGGAAATTGTCGTTGGGGGTTCGAACTGCCTAGGTGGTTGAGGACATCGACAAGAATACACGCACCCTCACCTCTGCTCTAGAGTGATCCCTAGGGACCAGCCTGCCTATACTGTATTCCACAGAAAGGTTAGTCACAGTCTGGGCGCTTCAGCAAAAAATGTTTTTTACCGTTCATGAGTTATAGGACCCTGCTGAAGTCGTCCAGATTACAGGGTACCTCTAAACTTGTAAATACACAATCTATGCTAACATCAGAAGCTTCGTACATCAAAATTCAGTCAAAGTTCTGTCTGGCCCCTAAAGTCCAGTACCCCTACAGGTGGCCTCGATCCCACACCCATACCTTAAGGCCGTGGGGTTTGTCTTGGGCCTAAGACCAGGCCTTAAGGCCTGGGCCTCAACTCCCGATCCTTAAGCCTCGATCCCAAAAGTCCCTAAAGTGTCTCTTTACAGATTTACTCAATAACACCTCTGTGTTAGTCCCGCACAGAGGGCAGTTCTATTTTAATTGATGTTAAGTGTTTGCGTTGGTGGCTTAGCTCCCCTTAGCTGAAGTTAAGTTTAAACAAGATTGAGCACGGCACAAGATATGGCTTTGACTCAGCCTGAGTCGTGTGTGTAGTAAAAAACACTACATAGCGCCTATCCCACGACAACCCGAAATATTCTAAACTCCCTCACTATACACATAATCCTTGTATTAGGGCCGGCAGGACTAGGAGACCCAGAGCTGGCCAGGCCACGTGCTCCCCCGAGGCCACACGGCACACACCTCGACCCTACCCCATAAACCGGAGACCAGTACATCCCCTAATAGTACAGACACATTACCCTTTATTATCCCCAATGACCCCAAAAGCTTTTTACCTGTTCCTCCGTAGTATTGTAAAAGCTCGCGAGCCGTGTCCGAAGCACCAAGTTTGTCTTAAGGCTGTTATAGAACCAGAGCTTTACCCAGCGCTTGGTAGGGCGATCCCCAAATAGCAACACATGTCTGCTCAGAGCATACCCCAGACTCATTCAGAGTTCAAACCCCGAGCCCCGGCCGGTTTTGGGTTATTTGAATGAACCTTACTCAGCTCGTAACCCCAATATCAAGCGCCTCGTCGTTATTGGGAGATCTCCCAATAGGGAAATCCCAACCTGTGCTCCGAAACCCCAGAAGCTACACTGTAGTCACAACCCCAATCACTTTAGATCACTGGTCCCTGAACACCCCAAGCTCAAGGCTCAAAACCACTAACGGTTGAGTAGGAGCCAGAGTCCAAGAGAGGTGAAGGGACGGAGAGCTGCGAGAAGTCGACAACATCATCTGGGTTCTTGGGATACAGCTGATTCGCGCTTTGGGTCTATTCGAGGTTTACTCGATTGACCATCGGGCTGTGTGTGGAAGCCCTGGTGCATGCATTTCCACAGAAATACATTGGGAACAATACACCTATTTCCTCTCACCACATCGACGTGCACTTTGTAATTTTGCATATTCTGGAAAGGGGGACGCTTGGTCTCGCCGACAGGAGTCGTGAGGACCAGTGGCTTCGCGGGCACTGAGGAGGAAGGGGGTAGACGGAAACTCGATGACCGGGATTTTCTCTAGCCTATTGTTGCCTTTTTTCTCTTTTTGGTTTTACTGAATTCCGGTGGCTTAACACTTCGGGAAGGAGGAATCCACAAAGGCAACAGCGACAGCAACCGCACCATCAGCAGCCATGATAGCGGCAGCAGCACCAACAGCGGCAAGAAAACAAGACCGGATCGTCAGGACACATAAGGACATGCGTTTCACAGGACGTGATAGATGTAGTATGCAAATGCGTCCGTTCTGTATTGCAGTTTTGTCTGTTTGCTATTAAGTCATAACTGCCCTAATTCATGCCCTGCGTTCTCTATGAGTAGAATTGTTAAGCTCATGTATGTAAAAAGTATTATTTTAGTTTCTAGGATTGTGCGCTCAAATGCGCGCTCAGCTGCTTGCGTGCTGAAAGTGCAGGCTAGCTGCACCTTCGCTGCAGCACCTATTCGCTTAGCTGTGCTGAGGCCGGCATGACCTTATGGAGCCAAGCCTATGGAGGCAGACATCTGGGAAACTAAATACTCTCAGGTTATTCTTCGTGCTCGTAGATATGGTCGCTAAACAGAGCCATAAGTACGAGCATTACAGGCACCGTAAAAGCCTTAGAAGAGAAATGCTATCTAGAAGACGACGCAGCTTCTAATGAAGAGTTGAAGGGATTTATCTGCCAGCAAACTACATAAATAACTACTGGAAACAGAATTTCCTTCAACAGAAGCAAAACGAGACTTCAGGCATCGTGCAAGCCTAAGAAGAGAAGCGCTAGCTACAGGACATCGAGATTCCTAATCAAGAGTTAGGTGAATTTAATTGCCAGCAAAATACAAAAATAACCATGCGAGAAACGAGCTTGGGAGCGTGTAGAGCTGCGATGGGGTACTACACAACACTACTCAAGAACACGCAGATGATCACCTCAGCTCAAATGTGACCAACTTCTGTGGGTTGGCACGATTCCAGCAATGTTAAAGGATGCAAGTCGAATGAGCCCAGCAGGGTGTTTGTGTGTGAAGGATTTGCATGCGTTCCGAAGCCCATTCACCCTAGCTTGCAGCTGCTGGTCATACCACTCTTGAAGGCTATTGGACTGCCAAGCGTGTATCCTCTCCATCGTTCTCTTCAACTGTTTGAATGTAATTATGGTATTATTTTAATGTAATTATGTTATTAATATCTCATTTAGCAGATGAGTTGTCCACTGCTTTTTCGTAAAAGGGGGACGTGATTCATTAGATGGGACAAGCCGCGATCGGCTTTCAGTGAGCGCCAGGTGCCCCTGCTTACTTGATATCTTTAGCCATTCCTTCCTACCCCGCGAACTTCTTACACTTTTCCCATTTCTCTTTCCATGTATTCTGTGTGGAAATCGCCGATTTATCCCCTTAGAGCTGAGTTCCATCGTAAACCTTCCGGCGTGGCCACTTTGTGTGCTCTAGGCGACTTCGATTTTGACAACCCATTGGTGTAGATCTAAAGAACTTCAAGACATCTGTATGCAGCTATTGTGAACACGGACGGTGGTGTTTGAAAGCTCTTGCCTTATGAGTCGGAACTAATGACCACCACCGAAGGCAAATCCTGAGCGAGTGTAGTTCAGAGATACGCCTGCGAGGTCATTTGGGGGCAAAACACATAACGCACCAAAAGCAGTGCATCCAGATTTTGGCATTGGCGGTGTGTTTTCTATTTCTATACGGACATGAAGCCTGGGGATTTCAAGGAGCCAGCTTCTGCCCCAGTGTATGATAAGGTGCCGCTGAAGACAGAGGAAGTGGCCTTGACGAAGTGAGGACAGATGGCTGTCGCATTATCTTCTCCGTGGATACTTTGGGATGATGGCGTAATTAAGATCTATGTCTTCAAGGGGTTCCTTCTATGTTGATAGATCAGCGAGTAACTAGCTACTTGGACTTATATCCGTTTTCTGTATGTACGAGCAGGATAACAAGCGGAGAAGACACGATGCCGGCTACAGGTCACGCTGGTGGACAGGACAGAAGCTTTACTCCGGTCAGCTGAGTGAACAGGATGGCATGCTGTCAGTAATGTCAATTGACGCATACAGTTACGGTAGATCGCTACAGTGCTTGTCTGTCGTATTGTGCTTTTACAGAGATACAAAGCAAACATCCAGAAATTGCAGGACGTCGTCAGACTTTTAGAAACCGAACGCCTCCAGATGAACACGAGGCAAGAGCTGTACGTGTTTTCTTTTCGGTTCGGTTAGCTTTAAGCACACATGGGATTGTGTTGCGAACCGTAGCATCGGACGTTTCTTTGTAGAACTTCAAGAGGTTATCTGTGCACGTAAACCACGAAAGAGAGCTTGGCTTACTTACAGAAAATCCGTATTCTTGGATACACCTCCTCTGTGATCCTACAGCCTTGTTGACCAGCATGCCAAAATTGACGACGGCTTGCAAGTAATCTTGGACGAAATCGCAACCCTTAAGGTATACCCAAACCCACACCACAAACTCTGCCCATCTTTCTCTGGTAGTTCTGTGGTAGATACGAAACTGCCCCATAGTACTACTTCATACAGTAGCGTTTTCTGCTGAATGTACCGCATGATTTTGCTAGGTGATCTGCCGTGACACAGTATGATACCTTAAAATATATGGTGACGCCGTATACTGAGATGCAGGTATTACAAGCAACGCAGAGATAATATCGAAGTTTACACATGCCGCTTGTAACTCTGTATGGTCTGTTGCAAAGCGCTAGTGACCAGGATGCTACATAGCGCTGTGCGTGTCTCAGGCCCAAGCCGCACAGGACAATGACATGAACGTCCTTATGGTGCAGTTTATCGTTGTGGCTGTGCGTTTGTTTGTGCAAGCTGCCTTTAACAGGGACAAGGGTGAGCTGAGAATGTTGCATGAGGAAAGACCCGACTACCTCGCATATACGAGCACTCGGCGTGGTAGTGTGGTTCCTTCCGGTCGTTAGCTTCAGACTGAACAACAGCGTTTGTTTCTCGTGTATTAAATTCCAAACTGGGTTTTAGCCTGCTGACGAGCAGAACTGATAGCTGGTTAAACACAACTGGCAGGATGTGCTGCTTAAACATTGCTGGCAGTGGTATATGTCATCTTGCATTAGTTAAAACCCTTCATAGCATGCATCTCTGACTGTGAAACTCAGTTGACGAGCTCCTTCCCACCCTGGAGGCAGAGCTCGAGAGCCTCCAACTTCCAGCCCGTCATCCTAGGTTACTGGCATGCTTAAATCGTCTTCGAGAGGCCTGTGGCAAGCCTCCTCTCTCAATGAAGACCTTGGAGTCAATGGCTGTCGTTATCTCGACTGCCTCACCTCCTGAAAGCTGTCCTAGTAGAAGAAGTCTTTCTGAAACTGAATCGCGCGGCAGCTCTGGAGCAGTTGTTTCTGCATGTTCGTCGAGTGAAGCTTTTCCTAGTAGAAGTAGGTTTGGGGATAAACATCTCGACAGCGATAATCCCCCCACCTCGAATATTCCCCATACGCCGCTTCCTACTCAGACAAGTCTTGTAGATCAGTCGGACGATGAGAAAAAGCGGCCTTCTGCCAACACGAATGAGCAGTTTCCGGTTGTGCTTGTGAACGACGGGACAGTAGTCGGCACTCCTACTCAGAGCCAACAGCCCAAGTTGTCTGCCTCCCCCGGCGGCGAGATCCTTATTAAGCAAGAGTCTGTCTTCACTCCAAGAGAGAGGCGCAGGACTGCTACTGCCATAGGCGATGGTGAGATGCCCACCTTAACTGGTAGAAGCACGGTGTGAGCGCTGAGCTCCTGGATATCACCGCCCCTACGTGTGCTACCTTATTGCAAATGACTTCAGGAGCACAGGTGTTACACGACAATTGTAAACTCCATGACCTGGCTTCATCGAACTGCCCTGTTTTGTGTTACTTTCCTCAGCTGTCCATTCAGTGGGGTAGACAAGCCTTCCGCGTTTTCTTCTCATGATTGTTGCTTTGTGTGCAGGCGATTTGCCTCTGTTCCAGCAGTTCGCAGTTGCAGGAGCTGCACCTGCCCCTGACGAGTTTTCTGGCTTGCACAAGCCGATGGACACGGCAGCCCTGAGCAAGACTCCAAAATCAGATTCCAATAATGGTGGTTCGTCTGCGAGATCGCCGAAGGAGACGCACCATCGCGATGTTTACACAAACCAATATCAGACGATCAGCTCCATCGGCCTCGGCGACGTCGCCCCCTTGAGTGCACTGAGTGCAGAAGACATCACTAGCGGGAATCGCGACTTGTTGTCGGAGTGGTGCTACCCTGACCAGCTGAGCAGGAGTAAATCGGGAACCCAACAACCGACCAAAGCTTCTTCATCTCGTGTGCAGAATCCTCTAACCACTGATGTAGATACGAAGTCTCTGGGGTCTAATGCTTCCTTTGATGGTATTTTGAAGCACGCCTCAGCCATTTTGTCCATGTCACCTTCGGAGTTGAACGCAGCGCTGTTACAAAGAGCCTCAGGGACCAAGTCCGATGTAAAACAACTGTCTCAGCAGCCTCAACGCAAAGGAGAAATTGTGGGTCCAGCAAGTAATCTGGATTCAAATGGGCCCCCAGCTCCGGTGCTTTCTATTGTGACATCTATCAGCAGCGATCAGTTGCATCTTGTGCAAGAGGCGATGGCCGCAGTAGCCAAAGTGGCTGAAGGAAAGCTCAAAAGCAGGGGGAATCAACTGGAGGACGACTCAAGGAAAGAATCAACAAAGATTTCGAGCTCGAATCCTAGCCTAAGCAAAACTTATGAGGAGCAGTATAATGCGAGTGTTGAAGGCCGAAAAAGAACGTCAGGGACGCCAGCATCGATGCAGCACCCAGTTGCTCAGAAGAATATAGCCCTCAGCAGTTCAGCTGAAACGAGTAGTCCTTCACTGTTGCCCTTCGCTGCCACGCAGACAGGTGGTTATGTTGGCCCCACTGCAAGTCAAATCGTGGGCTCACCGTTTGCTGGTCGAATTGCACCCCCATCAACACCTGACGCGCTGGCTCGCCCAAGTGGAGAATATATCAAAAACCATGTTCCTCTAGAGGCTGCACCTTACTCTCCGGGTCTTGGTTTACCTGCCAACCAAAAGGCTTGGGAACCATTCTTCAATAGCGTAGCAGCGTCTGAGTTTCAGCGAAAAGAAAATGCGTATTGGGGAAACCTCCCAACGACGCAAGCGCAATGGAGCACACATAACGCGGGCCAGCCTGCTCATTACCAGACCTCTCTGGAAAATGCGAGGACCCACGTACAAGAGGAGCCGATGAACATGGTAGCAGGACATGGATTGGTATACCCACCAGTACGTCCCGGCACTAGTATGCCTCGTGTGCTGGTGTCAAGCACTCACAGTCGGGGCCCAAAGCAGCGTGAACCGCCTCTTACCACCACGGCTGTAATGCCGCAGCAAGTCGCCACCGAAACCCCGCGGGTTGAAGGGGGGTGGGCCTGTTGTCGGCGGATCACGTATGAGGGTAACCAAGGTAGACGCAAAGCGCCCAACAGCTGAGCGCCCCGCGTCAACTGGTACATCTACGGGGAAGTGGTAAGCGGCAGCCTCAACAGTGGTACCTCATCAACTGCACCCTTGCTGCTGTTGAAGTTTAGTACGCATATCGGCCTGATTGTTGGTCTTTCAGTGCGAATATAGGCAGGCCCTATCCTACAGTTGCTGTGCGCTTGTTTTTAGAATTGGATGGAACTACATGACATAACCCGTAACTTCTATATGGCACGCTACGTAACCAGAGCAGACTTTGGACAAGAGCGTTGTTGCTGCGTTCGCTGGCAGATGTGTGCTCTTGGTTGGTGAGGGCGACGGTATCGAAAGCTGGCAACAAGAAAAGCTACTTAGTAGTTCCTGGTGTCAAGAGCCATCTGTTCCTAGTATAATAAGCCAACGGATGGAAGCAAGGCATCATGCCAGGGCTGCGGCCAAGACGACGGCAGGCGTCATAACTTCAACGATATCTGCAAGCTCGTCAACGAGCAACCAGAGAACGTCCGCAGCATTGGAGGATTGGTATTCGCGGCGCACCCTGTTTCTTACCCCATTAAATTTGCAACATCAGCTGCTCCTGCGCCTGAAACTCCAAGGTTCCCAAGCTGAATTTGGTCACCTCAACTCCTTCCTGCAGGCGGTCGATCCCACAATGATGTTCCACGACGATGCGTGTCACCACTTGATTTGCTACTCTCCTGGCGAGCCTTCTAACGAAGAATACTGCACTTGTGGGGACCTCACGAATTGGATTGACGGGGGAGGTGCCAACCCACCTCCGACGAGTTTGTAAACAAAAGTACCTCTTTACCAAGCGAATAGAAACGCCGTCTGCGATGGAAGCGCCGCAAAGTTATTGTTTTGCATGTTCCGAGATACTTTCAGAATCGACGCTTCTCCCAATTCTTAAAAATGAGGGGGCATAGAGGTTCAAGAGTTCTACCTTCTGGCAAGCTTGTGTTTATTTAAGTATGTTCTACATGTTTCTATGGGTACATGTTTCTATGGGAACTGGTACCTTATGCAGAAACCACGGCTGCGCGGGAATAGGCAGCGAATGACACACATTTCTGATGTGAGGCGTAATCCTTCTCACCTCGGGAAGGTCTGAACAAGGGAAAAGCTTGAAAGTGCTGACAGAGGGCGAACGCCTTCCAGTGTTTGGCTCTCGAAAACTACCCAGTCGCAGATTTGCTGCGCCATGACATGGTGCGCCAAACGTTAATGGCAACGTGAATGCTCTGATGTCCAAGCCAACTAGCCGATTATGTGGTATTGTAACGAAATGCTGGGTAGATCAGCACTTTAAGAAGTCATCTTGTCAAGCGGTATACATGCACATCTAATGTCACTCCACAACAATGCACGAACAAAACGTAAATGCGACGGCGCACCTTTATTGTTGCATCTTGACAAAATCTCCGAGACAGCCGTTTTCCAGAGGGCGTTCTCACAAATACGGCTTTAACACCCGCCTCACCCACAGAGGGCTCCTCTGGAGGCTTTGGAATTTCCTGAAATAAAATCACAAAGTGGATCAGGGTGGCAACGTAAGCTGCTGACGGCTGATGGCTATGGCGCTTATGCCAAATGCAGCCGGTTGCACACAAGCAATCTTCGCTGCTCCTCGCCGACTTCTCGCACAAGCGCATTCGTGGGGACAACGTACATTTCTGTAGCACTCCATTGACAAGCGAATGGCCTCTCTCAGCTCAGGATCTTCTGTTGTATCCTCCAAACTGTTGAGGTCTGCTGCCACGGCAGGGGAACTCGACCCATTTAAGCGACTGCGGAAGACCGTAATAACAACAGATACTCGATCATAACTTACCGTTTGTTATGCACATAAATCCAAACAGCGCAACGCCAAAAACTGGTGGAATGGAAAGTATCAAGTTTAGCATGCTTACTATCCATTGCCTTCTGGCCAGATATGGGGCTCCTTACCGCGAGGGACACTGGCTAAGAACGTCTTGCCTGATGGCTGCACGCAACGTAGCTCACATCTCACTCTCCATA
>JRZD01000005.1:13230-25870 GCA_000826945.1 Eimeria nieschulzi
GCTGCGGAACAAGGTGCAGGAGTGAAGGTACCAACTAACCCCTTTTCGAGCCACAACTCTTGTGTCCAAGATAAAACGTAATACCGTGTGCCCGCGCTATTATTTGCTCTTTCAATAAGGTAAAGAAGCTGAGGATCAAACGCTGCGGAGTTGCTACAAGTGTGCGCTCACCTCAGCAGCTTCCCCCGCTACCCGTTGCGCATTTTGGGCATCTTTCTTGTCCTGCTCTGCGGCTTTTCTGTGCAGCTCTGCAAACTACACCATTCCGAGCTACAATACAATGTGGCGCATCGTTGCAGCTAGCATACATGCATTCCCGACAAGCGAGTTCGGTGCAAAGGGGAGGGACTGCCAGGGCTACAGGTGAGCGTCATACCGTCAATTTCTCTTTGGGTCAGATAGAACTGGCTGTTGTTGCGGGTCTGTAATGTTCCCGGCGCAGGAAGATCTCCGACTTCTGGCCGCACGATAAAGGTAGTGTAGCCCTGTCCCTTTAGAGAACTGAGAAACGCTGCTAAGTAGAAGCTAGAAATGATAGTGGGTGCAGGTTTCATGCTGTCGAGATTATACCTGCAGGAATTCACACTGTCCTACATTCATAGATGTAGTTTGTGCACATCACCATCAACTTCTCCTGGGGTTAAAATACATAGACGGCAGTTAATACAGCAGCTCAGCTCACCATGTGCCGTGAACCTTACGCAGAGCGAGCCAGTGGTCTGCATGGTTCAGAATGTAGCCATAGTCAGTGCCTGGTTCCTCATGATCTCCTACGTTTTTTTGACAAATACAAAGAATGCGTTTTCTTCGCAAGCACTCTATCAACACGCTGATATTGAAGTAACCATCCGCCGCAACGTTGCCGCTGCCCTCAGCCAGGAACGCCTGATAATCTTCTGAGTTTGTACCTAAGACAGGAATTTGCAGGACGTCGAATCAGCGTGTATATAAAAAAATTGCCAGTGCTTATATATATATATATATACATATATATATATATATATCAGCTAGGTTCCAGGATGGCGCACCTCCGTCAGCCATGAGCTGTCGTTCCTTGTGGTCGAGTTCTAGTCCAATAGCTGACAGTTCTGCTTCGGTGAAATACGGTCCCTATGGCATACCCACATGCACAACACTCGGTAGAACAAACTGTACTGTGTCAGCTAGTTGAGAGGACGTGGGAATCCCTTTGATGCACCCTGTACCATTCGGTGTGGTTGAAGGAGCTCACTTGAAGTACGGAGTTTAGACAATGCAGTGCACACATCCTATCCGCCCCCTGCTTCTCCCAATACACCAACGGCTCACGCTGTCTGCCCACCATTCTGTGTAACTACGTATAAACGGCCCGGAGAATCCGCACGTTAAAGTTTCGATGCCGAAAATCTGAGGGTGGTACTAGTGCTGCTGAAAGAATGTTCCCCTGTTGCTTCCACTGCTCCTATCGTTGCCCTAAACACGTTGCCATTCCTCTGCTAAACAAGCGCTTAGTTGTATAGATAAACAAAGATCTGGAAGCTGCCGATGTTCTTCGTCGTTGTGTCAGAGGAGCTTGAGGCCCTGTCCTCCAGACAGACGCGGCCTGAAGGCAAGTTAAGTTTCTGAGATGGCCTGACGGAGCTGCTTTCCGTAATGTATGCAAAACGCTACATGCTATGAGCATGCATACCGGTCCTGAGTCGCACTCCACACAGTAGGGGAGACTAGGAGCGCTGCCGACTGTTGCTGTTTCACGGTTGTTCCTACTAGATCGACCGTTTAGGCCTGATAATTATTGGAAAGAGGCAGCAACCGGCATCCGGCCATCCAAGCATCGAGTATGTTGAAGAAAATGCAGCAACATGCGATATGTGTTACCGGCAGCATGTGCTGGCAGGGTGAAAACAAGGCGGTGAAACTAACAAGATACCACAGAAGGCAGGTATCGGGCAGCCGTACAAAAGGAATCTAACCAAAAAAGCAGGTAAGCGTGATCGCTCGAATAAAGGAAAAACCGTATCTACTTCGACTAGCTCGCAATTGACATCAGCACGCATGCGCAGGGATGGAAGAACGGGATACTACACTGAAACTCCCTACCAACGAGTGAGCCTAAAACAGAGAAAACACTGGGTAGCTCTAAATCTGCTGACTGAAAAGAAAGAAAGTTATGGGGTAGCGGCTTCCGACGCGCCGACGAAGAACCGTCAATAAGACATGCAGCCTGGGCGAACTAGTGTTAGAAGCAGCAGTCAAGAAGCATTCTGATAATGAGAAACCCAAAATAATCTCTACCTGTTGCCTATATTAATTCACCGACATTGCAATAAGGAGCAGGGTGCGAAATGCATCAGTTCCTGTAGTCTCATTGCTGAGAAAAGAGGAAAAGCTACTCGTGGCTCTGACCTTCCACCTTTCTCGGTGCGCTTTCAAAATCACTTCGATTGTCTACAAAAATATTCAAGGATAAGGAGCAAGCCAGCTGACCATCTAGTGTCACCTGAAATACAACTCCCGACTCTCCCTAACTACAGTGTAGCACGTTAATACGTTGGATATTCCAGTGGTAGTTCATTTATTACTTAGATTTTTAAAAATTATTGTTTTAAGTTGCCTATGAGTGGAAGGGTTAAGCCTGTATATGCGAGGAGCAGGAGCTGAGCTCCTAGGATTGTCTGTTGGGATCAGTGTGCGTGCCCAAGGCTCAGCTGGCCTACACCTTGGCCGCATCCCCTTGCCGTTTGGTTGTACTGAGATCATTACAGCCTTATCGGGGCAAGTCTGGAAAAGGGTAGCCTTTCTTGGGAACTATTTACTTTTAACTAACAGTTTCTTGTTAGTGCATACGGCCTTTAAGGAGAGGAAAAGTACAAGCGTTAGACTTGCTAGCACAGCGTGGTTCTAATCCCCAGACCCTCATTCCCATACCATCGAGGGGCAGAGGATGGGCTAGGTGCACGCCCACAGGCTGTCGGGGAGCCTCTTGGTGTAAGTACCTTGAAAAGATTAGTTTCCCTTTATATTATATAAACGGCATTTGAAAAAAGGCAATGCGAGCTAGGGTTTAGGGTTTGTGTTTGCTAGGATTCAGTGTTTATATATTGGCGAGGGTTTAGGGTTCCTGTTCACTAGGGTTTATATTTTCTATTGCATCGGGTTTAGGGTTTGTGCTCGCCAGGGTTTAGGGTTTGTGCTCGCTAGGGTTTAGGGTTTATGCTGGAGAGGGTTAACCGTTTATGTTCACTAAGTTTTTTAAGGTTTATGTCGACTATGGTTTGCGATTTATGCCGGCTAGGGTTTAGGGTTTACTTTGGCTAGGGATTAGAATTTATGTTACTTAGAGTTTAGGGCTTTTGTTGGCTAGGGCTTAGGGTTTTAGGGGTCAGGCCTGATGCTGGCTAGGGTTTAGGGTTATATTGGCTAGGGTTTAGTGTCGATATATTGGCCAGCATTTAGAGAATATGCTGGCTGGGATTTAGGGTTTATGTTGACTAGGGTTTCGGGTTTGTTCTGGCCACGGTTAAGGATTGATGAAGTTTAGAATTTAGGGTGGATATTGGCTAAGGGTTGGGGTTTGTGTTTGTGCTAGATCCTTCCTGATACGCTCGGCACGTTTAGCCAGGGGCCAAAGCTTAAACCCTAAAGCCTAAGCATGCAACGCTTAACCCTAAACACGAAACCGGCAGAAAAAAGACGCACTGCGATTTGCTGATGCTGGATACAAGTGAAGGTTGGACAGCATTACATAAGGTTCAAACTGGATGGTTTGCGGACACATGGGAGCTGGGGTCTGTTCAAACCTTAAACCCCAAACCCTAAACCCAAACCCTAACCCACGTTCATGCCAGGACTAGGTAAAACACGTGGTCTTCTCTTTTGCCGTGCGGCGGCACTGCCAACCTGCAAGCGCGCGGCTTGGGAGCAAAGTACACTGTATTCCTAGGGAGCACCCTCAACTTTCAACACGCAGGCAGACTAAACTGACCCCATCAACCGATCGACTAGTTCATTGACGCCGGGCGGACAAGCCCAGTATGCTTGCCAACCTCTGTTCCCCTTTCTGCAAATGGAACATCTCAATGCAACGAATGAAAAATATAGTTCTTTGCATCGTCATCGAACCAGAACACGGTATTCACGTCCGCACTCAGTTAAAACCAAACCTGGCAAGCCAGAGAAAGGGCAACAGGGATTCGCACACACATGTTCCAGGACTTGTTGCACAGCATTGCCTGTTGCTTTTGGCACAACAAGAACCGCTTTACGAAATTCTCTAAAACAGCATCCGCTTTCATCAGGTGCAACACGTGGTAGAAGTGCTTGTTTCGAGTAATGATAGTATACACATTCGACGAGCGGGATATCTGCCAGTATGCAGACCGCATAAAAGGTCACACGCCGCACCTGCCTCAAATACCTCCTCCCCGCCATTGCCACAGGTGTCATGCGGATGTGTGTTCCAGGGCACATAGTCCCCAATGTGGGCACATAGCGAACCAAGGAATTGGATTCAGTGCCTTCACATTACCCCAAGACGCCATGGAGCTGCTGCGGCATGAGTAGCGTAAGGAATACACCGCATATAAAAGGGAAACGGGTCAAAAGCCAAGTACTGTAGACGACTGGCCAAGCTGGAGAACAAAGCACGCCCATCCTCTGCCGCGGGCAGGTGCGAGCACAAACGAGAGGCACATGACGAGCGTGCCACACACAGTTTTCTTTACAAGTGGGATATACCATAGCAAAACATTTTAATATAGCTCTCACAAGTACCTAAGGACGAGCAAGTTCTAGAAGTTGCACGAATGGTCATAGGCTCTAGCGTTTATGGCTGAGCAAGCCAATGCACGCTGTCCTCTGCGGCAAACTCACGGTCTGTCGGCACGAGCATCAGCATCACTAGCAGCAGCAGCAGGAGTAGCAGCAGGAGCACTAGCAGCACGATTTGCATCAGCAGCAGTAGTATCAGCAAGAGCAGTAACAACAGCACAAGAAGTAGCAGAGCAGTTTAAGGATGTCCTAAAGCCAGAGCAGTCCATGGCTTGAGCTGAAGCTCTATTTGAAGTCTCCGTGCAGATGGAAATATATTCAAAAGTAAATATGTAGTCCCCATTTATCTATTGAGGGTTTTGTTTATTTATCTAAATAAAGGAACAGACCAGCTGGGGATGCTAGGAACAGTCAGCCTCCTGCGGTGTCAAACTATGCAGCTCTGTGCCTAAACCCTAAACTTCTTTGTTTCTATGGCTGTTTTCTGGGGATAGGAGCTGAAACAAAGCGCAGCACATGGGCTTGCTGCTGCTATCGCTGTTGCAGCTGTTGGTGCTTAAGGTCCTGCTGCTGCCGCAGCTGCTGTTGCTGTTGCTGCAGCTGCTGCTGCAGCTGCTGCAGCACAGCCTGGTCGTGGCTTTGGCGTGTTACAAGGCCTTGTTTGGGCTGCTGCTGCTGAAATACCTTTTGCAGCAGGTGCTTCTGCAATGGTGCAAGTTGCTGTTTTTGCATCCCAAGCTGAACTCTCTCCTGCTGCAGCGCAAAAAGCTGATGCTGCACTGCTGTTTCCAAAGGGGAGGGTCGGGGGATTGCCACCCCAGAATGGTCGATACCTCCCAAAATGCTCTGCTGCTGCTGCTGCTTTTGCCGCAGCTGTTGCTGCGACAGAGAGTTAGCGGAAGTCCCGCCAGGCATTACGGCTGGCTCCTCACGTGCTGCTGCTGGGGATGTTGCTGCAAGATGCCCTCTGTCAACTATGCCAGGTGTATATCCACCAGGTTTTGCGGAAGTTGCTGCAGCAGAAGGCTTCGCTGCTGCAGGTGCTGCTTGTTCGGGTGGCCACTGCAGGTGCTGCTGCAGCAGAAGGCCAGCGTCTTGAATATTTTCGTAGCCGCCCTTTAGAAGTGGCTGATGCAGCAGCAGCAGCTGCTGCAGCTGTTGCTGCTGCTGTGCATGTAGCCTTTCCTGGAGCTGCCGGTCGGGCAGCGGCAAACCTGCGTTCTGCTGCTGAAGCACCTGCTGCTGCAGGTTGTAGCAGCTGCTGTTGTTGCTAAATAGAAAACAGTTGCTGCTGCTGTTGTTGCTAAATAGCAAACAGTTGCTGCTGCTGTTGTTGCTAAATAGCAAACAGTTGCTGCTGCTGCTTGTGAAGGACAAATTTTTGCAGCAAGTGCTGTTGGTGCAGGAGCTGATGTTGCTGCGCCTGCTGCAGTAGCTGCTGCTGCTGCAGCGCATCGGGTGTAAGGGTCCCGAGGTGTTTATACTGCAGCAGCTGGAGCTGCTGCATCTGCAGCACTTACAGCTGGAGTTGCAGCTGCAAGTGTTTTTCTGTTCCTCGCGTTGCTGCTGCAGCTGGTGCTCTAGCTGCCACAGTTTTTACTGTAGCCTTTATGTCTCGGTCCGTTGCTGCTGCCGCTGAAGCAGCTCACGTGCTCCGCTGCTGCCGCTGCTGCAGTTGTTGACACTGCTGCTGCCGCTGCTGGGACTAGTGTTTAGGATATTTAGCTGTTCCAAGGTGTTTTCAAAGGACGTCACTCTGGGCTAATTGCTGCTGCTGCTGCTGCTGTGTTGAGGCAAGCGTTGCCTGCCGCTCCTTTCCTGCAGCAGTTCCTCCACCTGCAAACATATAAACGCTAAACCCCAAACTCTAAACCCTACGTGTGGCCGTTTTGCAGGCGCTGAGACGAAATCCGAATGGGTGTAGTGTTTGGGGTGTACAGGCACCTTCTTAAGCACCTTCTTAAGGACTGTCTGTCTTTCGCAAAGAAAAGTGGACGCGCTGCGCATGCTGGCCACAAACTTGAAATCTCGAAGACGCAAAAACATGCGATGGTTTCGGGCTTGGAGGTTCGTATGGTTTGGGGTTTCAGAGGGTTTAGGTATTTGTCTCTCGGCCTCAGCGCACAGCTCGAGCATCAAGGCCGAAAGAGAGACAAAGACAGTTTAGGGTTTACAAGGGGTTTGAGAGTTTAGGGTTTCTGATCAGTAAGGAAGAGCTCTGGTGCGAGGGAGTGGGAAAGATAGCCGCGGGGCGCTGTGCGTTGTTCATAAAGATTGAAGAGAAAAGAAGGTGAGCCGAAGGCAGAGACAAACGCCGACGCGGTGCGGCTTTTAAGATGCAACCCGATTAAATAGCTGAAGAGGCACGTGACACAAAAGGGCTATAACTGAACTACCTTCTGTCTCTCGTGCCTTTCGCCTTACCTTGCTGCCTGCCAAACTTTGATGTTTTTGTGTCCTTCCTTGCCTGTCTCTGCCTTTCTTTCTGTCTCTCTCTTTCTGCCTCACTATGTCTCCTTCTCACCCTGTTTCTCTTTCTTACCCCGTAACTGTCTGGCTCTGTCTGTCTGCGTCTGTCACTCGTTCTATCTCAGTCTCTCTGTTTCACCCTGTCTCCGTCTGTCTCTGTCTCACCCTGTCTCTGTCTCTGCCTCTCTCACTCTGTCCCTCTCTTGCCTATCTGCCTGTCTTCGCCACTCTTTCTGTCTCCGTCTTTGTGTGTCGATCCTCTTCATCACTAAAGTGTGTAAGAATAAAAAAGGCAGCAGGGCCTGCTCAAGGGTTTACGGTTTAATAAAGGGTTTGGGGTTTAGAGCGCACCGCTCGCTGTTGACGGCTTTGCTGCTGACTCGCTTGAAAAGAAGACACTTGGCAAAGAGCTGCCACACAGCAAACACCAAACTAGTCTGTGAGATGCAGAGGAGACAGAAAAGAGAAACTAGATCAGAGAGACACGCAGAGACAGAGGCACACAGACACATAGAGAAGCACCGAAAAAGAAATAAGGCCACAGAGACAGACAAGGAGACACACGCACAGAAAGAAAGGTAGACAAAGGCACAGCTAAAGGCAGATAGAGAAGCAGACAGATAGAAACAGCTAGAGACACAGAAAGAGACAGTCAGAGACAGACAGAAAGATAGACAGAACCAGACAGAGAGACAGCCAGTCAGAGAAAGACAGAGACAGACAGAGAGACAGACATTCAGAGAAAGACGGATAGACAGTCGGAAACAGCCAGAGACACAGAAGGAGACAGTCAGAGACAGACAGAGAGACAGACAGAGAAAGACAGAGACAGACCTTTAGAGACAGATAGATAGACAGAGACAGACAGAGACACAGAAAGAGCGAAGCAGAGACAGAAGCAGAGACAGAAGCAGAGACAGACAGTCCGAGACAGACAGAGAGACAGAGAGAGAGAGACAGACAGTCAGAGAAAGACAGATAGACAGACAGCGAGGCGCAGAGAGCCTTTCACTGGGCTGACGGTAAAGACAGAGAAGCAATCAAACAGTTTCATAGCAAAATGGCCTCCCTCTTGCAGCAGAATCAGGATTCACAACAGCTCCGAAAACAGCAGACACACCTGATGGGATTACGCCTTTCTGTTCAGGAATGTTCCTCTGAGTGGTGTGCTATAAACAACCTCTTTAAAAAACGATATCCGAACAGGTATTGCATAGTTTTGTTCAACAAGCCTCTCCAAAAGCACACCATAGAATATTTGCGACCCAACAAAGGTTAGCCAAGGACCTCACATTAGTCGTCATGGCAGTGTCGTACATGCAAACCGACAGAATGCTCAGTCCTATCATTTCTTTCACGTTACCAACGTATTGAAATTTGTGTTTAGGTGCTAGGATACATGCTATTGCCACTTCGTTTTTCCTAAACATTATTACACATCAGCGATTCCCTGCCAGGGTCGCAAGCTAGGATAAACAGATGTGGGAGCCTTCGTATCTCACGAGTAGAACCTTTGTGCGAATACTAAATTATAAAATTCTTGACATTTTATTTTGTCCCTTGTATGTAACTGCCCTGCCAGGTCGTATCGAACTTCCCGGAACGAGTAGTGTGTCGTCACTGACGAACATGGGAGAAAACGACCTTTCTCAGCCCGAAAGTGTCACGTGATCTAAAACGCTTACAGAATGCAACGCAGATATGAGAAGTAAACGTCTCGATTATCGTGTGGAAGCCAGAACTGCCCACCAGCGCAAGTTTCTGCAGGCGTCCTCAAAAGTATAAGAAACTGTGAAGCATTTTTTGTTTAAAACCCCGCATTATATCATCGATTTTGAAGCTATTTTTAAAGCCGAACACACCATAACATTTCGGGTGCCGTGGTTTGACGATGAAGGCACGCTGGTAAGCTAGAGTCTCGTACATATCTTCCGTATGAATGGTGTAAGCAAGCAATCTTTCTCATGCTCTTTCTCGGATCGTTTTGTTGGTGCAGCGAGTCAACTGCGGCTACCGAGTTCAGTGCAGCTCTGCCATTGGGCCTTGCAAGGGTGGCTTGCATTTTCACCCTTATGGCGAGCAAAGGAAATTAAAATCGGTTAGCTAGAGCAAAGGCGCCTTCGGGGTAACAGTCCGTGCTACAGGGAGTTTCAGAGCCAAAGTCTTTTTTCATTGAGGCTGTGGAGAAGTTGGTCAATTTTGGCTGTACGTGTAGGGGTTGCGAACGTCTCAAGAATATCTAAGTAGGAACTACCCCGCCCTACACTTATTCATGCGCATATGTTTGGTTTCAAAACTGTCTAATATAGGCTTCTCCTACTTTCAGCACATCTATCGCTGTTGACCATCGAAAAAGCCATGACGAAACTCGGAGTGATAGGGTACGTTAGTCACATGGATCTAGCTCAACAAGCAGAAGTTCATTTGTGTACTCAAAAATAGATAGCCACAGTTAGCGACAGTGCTGCTGGAGCTAGATGTACGAACTTGCTCTCGCTGCAACCATGTGGAGTTCTAGGAAAAGCTGAACTGGTGGTTCGGTCCCCACTAACGCTTGAGGGCACGTGTCTTTGAGCAGTGACAGGCATAACGTTCTAGAGTAAGTTAGAATCTTAGTTAAAGATAGACATCTAACTCCAAAAATAGTCTGTGTGCGCACTATATACACACAGTCTGTACAATTGGGTAGAGCAGCACGAGCAAGCTGTATCTAGCCCGTAGCTACCGAGTTGGGGAACTCCCGCCCCAGCAGCTCCAGCACACCAATACACTGCTGTAATTGCAGGGCAGACAAACAAAGAAAATCCACGAAGCACTGTAACTTATTTAATGTACCTATTTACAGTCTGCAGTGAGCACAAGCTCTCTTATGTCAAAAGTCTTTAGCGGAAGGCAACAGGCCTATACATCACGCAACATGAATCCGCAATCCCACCTGCAAGCACCATTCCAAACACGCAATTTAACCAGCTGGGATACTGCTCGGCACAGACACAGGATTAACCCTTTCACTCGTAGATAGCTTAGGGCATTTATTGGGGGAATTCTTAGTGATAACAAACAGGCAAACACTGCAATATCAAACATACGATACATAGGCTTAACGCTTCCCCCCATAGGTAACTTATGGAATTAACTTGAACAATTCTAAGTGATAACAGACACACTCACGCTACAGTATCGGACATACGCATTTTAGTTACACTGCCTAAATTGTTTATCATATGGGCGTCTTCGTGCACTGTAGTGAGCATTCCTTTTTTGGCTTGCTCTCTATCTGACCGTTTATGTTTGTATTTCTAGCATTATTATTTCTAGATGATGCAGTGCAATACAAATATAATTTCTTGAAGCAGAACGGTACACGCGTCGCGTATGTAGCTGGCCCACTCAAAGCCCAGTTTTCTGTGCTAGAAGGTAAAAGAGGAGCTAGGGAGGCGGACACCAGCTAACGAGGCGGATCATTCTTAAACAAAAGAAGATTTGAAATAAACAGGTAAGGGATTTTGAATTTGAAATTAGGGTTAGTTGTAAGCGGTTGGGAAGAGCAGAGGGAGATTAGTAACAAAAATCAGGTAGTAAATGGACCACCGACAATGGGAGCAGCTTGTATGCTTCCACTGGCAAGAAATCACATTTGAAAACAATTTTGAGGTTGATGTTCGAGAGGAAATTTCTCCCTTGCCGTGCTACAAATGTCTGTCCGCGAGTGAAGCCTCATCCAAAATATGCTTTGAAGATGAAGATACTATACTTGTTGGTCCCCCTTTTCTCCATCCCCTTGGTTAATGGGATAATGAATTAGTCTGTTAAGCTGGAATAAAGTTTTGAGGAACCTAATATGGCGGTTGACGACAAATATGCTTTGGAGGTAGAACTGGATATCGATGAGGTAGAACGTCCCTCGCGTAGCCGGCATGCAAAAGCTATCATAGCTTTTACCATCCTTGCAGTGCTACTAGCTGCCACATTCCACGCAGTATACAAAATTAAACATGTGGGTTTCAATGAGGGCGAAATGCACCTGCGGCGACTTATAATCTGTTGGTATGCCCATTTCCATAGGCACGACCGACAGGAAATAAAGTGTTGCTTTCCACACATCACAGCCTCAAGCCGCCTAAAGGTACAGTGGTTGTTGTTTGAGGTGCTTCATTACTGTGTGGCTGCCATTGTTGAAGAAAAGGGGTTGCATGGCATATTTTGGTGGTATTTAGTTTATTTTTGAGAGGGTGAGAGGAGTGCGATGGAGGCAGGGAGAGTGAGTGGTGATGAGTGCAGTGTGGGCTGCAATTTTATTACAGGGTCAGTGCCTTTTGAAGTTGGGGTGCTGCTTTGTTGTGAAGATGCATTAGATTTGAGAATTGGTGCATGACCACTTCATTGTGATTAGGTCAAAACGCCGGGGAAGCTCGAACCACCTCAGTTAAGCTATTGATTGTGGCGATGCCGGCGCAGAAAACGAATGGGTGGTTTGCGTAGGGATACTGGCTGTTATGATTCATGTGGCGTTTTGCTCGAAGGTGGGAAGAACGGCCGCTGCGCTGTACAGCGACAGCGACAGCTGGAGTTACGTGAGGAGGCTGGGTTATTGCGGTAACCTTTTCAAACTGGTTTAAGTTGGGTTATTGTTTCTTTTGGTTCTCGTGTACGCTAGTGCCATGGATTGATAGGCACTGCAGGAACTTGGAGCTATATGAATGCAGTTTGTCTGCCGACTTTAGAAAGTGTGTTTGGTGGTGAAGAACTAGCGTTATTTTGGCGATGGGATACTGCATATGGACACTAGATAAAGAAGTGCCTTTTCGTAGTAGTCTGGGTACCTCATTGATGGGTTTGCTTTAAGAATGTTGTAGTGTAGAGAATCAGTGCATGGTGATTAGTGTGTTATGAGGTTGAAACGGTGAGGAGGCTCGAACCGTTTTAGTTAAGGTATTCATTGTGGCGACGAAAGCGGCGAATGAAAGGGGCGCTGGTTGTCATGGTTCGTGTGACGTTCTGTGCTGAGATGGAAAGATTACTGCCGTCTACAGACACAGCGACAAACGGAGTTGAGTGGGGAAGTGGGCTATTGAGGTATCCTGTGCAAACTACTATAGGCTGGGTTTATTCAGCTTCCTTGCCATGTACGCTAGTGTCATGGATTGGGAAGCAATGCAAGCTCCTAATGGTATGTGAATGTAATTTTATTGCCAGCTTCAGGGAGTGAACTCCCTGCTGAAGGCCTAACGTTATTTTATTAATAAGATACTTCGGGAGATGTTTCAGGGCAGCGACGAGAGTGGCTTGCTATAGTAGTCTGGGTGTGTTGCAGGTTTGTTGTTGGGATGATTTTGGTTTGGAGAAATGGTGCTTGGAGGTTTATACAACATGGATGAATCGAGGGGGTCGTTGGTATAAAGCTGCTGGTTGTTAAGGCTTG
>JRZD01000005.1:30540-47535 GCA_000826945.1 Eimeria nieschulzi
TCTTGTTGCAGGTGCATAGCGCCTCCACAGTCGAGCGCCAAAGTAGTCGCCGCTGGATTTTCAGCGGCAGAAAGGGCAGGGGGGGGCCCTGGGGCACCGCGGTCTCAGCAGCAGCAGCAGCCACTCCACCTGCTGCTGATGACGCTGCAGCAGCAGCAGAGCAGCTGCAGCGCGGCAGCAGCAATCGCAGCAGCAGTTTGTGGTCAAGAGCGAAATCGCGTTCCCGTTCTGCTGCTGCTTCTTTCAGCCGCGCTACTTCGTTGTCGAGACACTCCAGAGCAGCAGAGCAGCAGCAGCAGCAGGAAGACAGATGGGAACTTCCACCTCTTCATGCAGCAGCAATGCTAGAGGCAGCAAAAGCAGCTGTTTGCTTGGGACCTGCAGGCGCAGCAGACCTCACAGCCAGAGCTGTTGATGTTTTCGGCACCCTTATTGCTGATCAGGTAGGGTTTAGGGTTTAGCGTTTAGGGTTTAGCCTGCCTCCTGTGGTCCCTCGTCCTCTACATTTCTGTTCAGCTGCTGCTCCCACTCTAGCGGCTATTGTCCTTGCTGCTACTGCTGCTGCTGGTGCTGCTACTGCTGCTGCTGTTGCTGCAGCGCGGCGACGTTCGGCTTGCAGCAGCAGAGGCTGTGCAGTCTCTGCTAGCTAAAAATGGAAATTCGCGGCGCTTCGAATTTTTACTTCCCGTTGCTTTGTCGCTAGCTACAGATCCGACAGACCCTGCAGTGCAGCAAGCTGTGAGCTGGGGTTTAGGGTTTAGATTTTAGGTTTTAGGGCTTAGGGTTTAGGGTTTTGTTCGTGGGGGGTTGAGGAGCATATGGCCGATACTACGGGTGGGAGTGCGTTTCCTACACCGCATTAGCGTTTAGTGTTTAGTGTTTAGGGTTTGTGATTTGTGGTTTGTGGTTTAGGGTGTGAGCCTCGTGGAGCAGCTGAGCACTGGTGCAGATTGGAAGTCGTCTGTCTCTTCTCTTTTGGAAGGGGCCCTCGAGGGGCCTTTTGCCTCCAGGGGCCCACCAGTTGCTGCTGCAGCGCGGCTGACGGACAAATATGCAACCCCTTCAGAGTAAACCCGAAACCACAATCCTTTAAACCCCAAAATACAACCCTCAAACCCTAAACCAGAATTTCGATTACTTACCTCTCTTTCACGCACTCCCCACGCGGTGCACCTTAGGGTTAGGGTTTAGGGTTTAGGGTTTAGGATTTTGGTTTTAGGGTTTAGGGTTTAGGGTTTCTGCAGGTTTTTGGAAAAGGCATTTGAAATTCTTTCCGCGGCACCTCTGGAAGTCCCGGCTTTCTTCTGGCGTCGGGCGGCTCTGCTTATCTCTGCTCCTTCCACTGACACCCAGCTGCAGGTGAGGTTTTAGGGTTTAGGGTTTAGGGTTTAGGGCTTGGGGTTTGGAATTTAGGGTTTAGGGTTTGCGGGTTAGGACTTGTGTTGTTGTGCAGCAAGCAGCGGTCCTCTCTGCGGTCGAAGCTTTGCGAAGTCCGCATGTTGAGGAGCCGCTCTTAAGGTACAAACCTTAAACCCTAAAATTGTTATACTTCATTTGGCTGTTTGCAGCGCTTCAACCCTTTCTTGTGTGCTTTACGCTTTCTGCTGCTGCTGCTTCTGCTGCTGCTGCTTGCAGGTTGTGCTGTTTCCTAATAGGGGAGTTCGCTATGTGGCTTAAAGGGGCCCCCAGAGGCCCTTCTGCTGCAGTGCAGCAGCTGCTAGCGCATCTAAAGCGTCAGAGCATCAAAGCACTGGGGCCAGTTGAGTTGTGTGGGCAGCCGTGGTGTATCAACAGCAGCAACAGCAGCAACAGCAGTGCAACAGCAGGAGATGGGAGTCTCTTGAGCATGCTGCTGCTGAGCCTGTGCAAAGTCGCAGCAACATACCCAAGGGAAAAGCAGCAAGTCCTAAGGGGACTGATGCACCTGAAAGATCACCCAGACTTGGAGACACAGACCCGGGCTGTCGAACTAAGCGCGTAAACCCTCAACCCTTAACCGTAAACCATAGATTTTATGTCCATTCAAACGGATGGGAGTTTTGCCTGTGCCTCTGGATCCTCTCTGCGTAAAGGGTTTGGGGTTTAGGGTTTAGGGTTTAAGGTTTGCATGTCGCTGCAGATTGTTGGAACATTCGGACGCTGAGTTTGCTGCGTTTTGTTTGGGGCCAGTGCCGCAACCAACTGGCTCTCGTGCTGCTGCTGCAGCAGCAGCAGCAAAGAAAGTTTCAAGCGACGGCCTTGCTGCTGCTGCCACCGCATTAGCAGCTGCAGCTCGCAGCAGAAGAAACAGCAGCAGCGAAGACCTTGTTTCCAGCAGGAGCAGCAGCAGCAGCAGGAGCAGCAGCAACGAAAGCAGCAGGAGTAGCGGCTCTGACAGCAGCAGAAAGAGCAGCGGCAGCAGCAGCAGAAGCAGCAGCAGGAGCAGCAGCACCAGCAACAACGACACAGAAGAAGACAGCAAGCGACTTGCCTTGCTGCTTGCTGCCGCTGCAGCCCAGCTTCCAGCAGCAGCAGCAGCAGCAGCAGCAAAGAAACGCGCATGTGTTCTAAAAGACTCTTTGCTGCTGCAGTCGCCGCTGCTTCTCCTCACAGCAAAACGCCAGCAACGTGGAAATACTTGCCGTTTGCTGCTGCAGTGGCGCAACTGCAGCAGCAAAGATTCCTTGCGGGTCCAGTGGTGCATAAACCCTAAAGTCTAAACCCTAAAGTCTAAACCCTGAAGTCTAAACCCTAAAATCTAAACCCTATAATTTAAACCCTAAACCCTATTCTGCAGGATAGGCATCATCTGCGAAGAGCAAAGAAGTTGTTGCAACTCCGTGAAAACATGTGCTTTTGCTGTTGCTGTTGCTGCTGCAGTGTCTATCGACCTCCCGGCAGCGGGACGCTGACTTGTAAAGGGGAGCAGCAGCAGCTGCTGCTGTCGCCTGGGGCTAGGCAGCAGCAGCAGCTGGTGCTGCAGCTGCAAATGCCTTTTACCGCTGAGCCGCAGCTTGAAGTGCTTTTATCAAAAGCAGAGGGAAGAGGGGACATGCAGGTCTGCCGCTATTGCTGCTTCTGCTATTGTTGCGGCTTCTATTGCTGCTGCTGCTGCTGCTGTCTCGCAGCTGTGGACGGAGTGGGTTTTGCATTGCACTGCATTCCGCAGTTGCTGCTGTCGGCGCTACTCTGCGCTATTCTTGTTGTTGCTGCTGCTGCTGCAGGTCTCTAAACATCTGGTGTCTCTGCCAATAACGCTGGCGCACTTCATCTCTCCCGCTGCCTCTCCACCCACCGAGAAGCTGTGGCAGCAGCCGCTGCAGCAGCAGCAAGACGTGACCTTTGCTGGCCTCTGCTGCCTCCCCTCGCCTGATGCAGTTGCGCTGCTGCTGCGCCAAGCCTTCTCCCTCCGCGTCGGAAAGGTAGGCGTGCATTCACGCAGCAGGAGCGGCAGCAGCAGGAGCAGCGGGATTGTGTCTCCTGTGGTGTTCGGCGGGCTCCGCGCTGCTGCTAGCTGACCGCCTGGCGCAGCAGCAGCTGCTGCTGCTTCTCCTCTCTGTTGATGGTGGTGCTGCCTCTCTGATTGTGCTGCTGCTGCTGCTGCTCCCTGTTGCAGCTGCCGGGAGGACTAGGAGGAGGAGGTGTATTGCAGACTATCACACCCCATCCGCGCGATCCCCTCAAGTGTCTCAACGTTCCCTGCGCCTGCCGCGTTCAGTTCCTGCAGCAAAAGTAAATCCTAAACCCTAGGCCCTAACCCCCAGTGCATGAGCCGCAGCAAGACGCCACCGCCACTGCAGCTGACTTGCTTTCTGCGCTTCCAGCGGAGAGTTTAGGGTTTAGGGACTTCGAGTTTGTTTTTTTTTTCTCCTCATCTTCTGAGCTGCTGTTGCACCGTTGCTGCTTTTGCTGCATGTATATGCCCTGCTGCTGCTGCTGCTGCTGTGTCTGTTGACAGGCAAATAGGGGTGCGGGTACTGGCAGCACACCCACTGCTCACATCTGTTCTCTCCGCGTTGCTGCGAGCTTTCCTTATCTTTGAGGAGCCCCCATCGACCCTTACAGCAAACAATCAGCAGCAGCTATTACAGCAGCAGCAGCAGCAGTTATTACAGCAGCAGCAGCAGTTATTACAGCAGCAGCAGCAGCCAAACTACCTCCCAACCCCCGCCGTTGGCACAGTACCGCCTGCGTCCTTTGCGCAGCAGCAGCTAATGCAGCAGCAGCAGTTGCAGCAGCAGCAGCCGCAGCAAATGTTGCCGCTAAGGGAGCAGCCCGCCGCGAATCTCATGCAGGGGAGAATGTTCCCCGCGCAATTCGGTCCCACAGGCTGTCCCAACGCCCCATACCTCTAGTTTGCTGCTGTAGCTGCTGCTGCAACTGTTGCTGTAGAAGCAAGGTGTTGTCTGTTTTGAGACCATCTTTCTGGGAATCCTCCATATCTGTTTCTGCTGCATTTACCACCACTCGCCCAGGGAGAGTCCCTAGAGATGCGGTGAAGAAGCCGAGAGCTTCAGGTTACAGACACTCCGAGGTGTCTATGGCTCTTAGCTGCTGCATGTGCGGGAGAAGCAAATGCACAGGCCCCACATGCACAGCCTGGACCACCCTAGGTGACAGCCCAGCCGTCAAATATCAGGCGCTACAAGACGCAGCTAGCCTGTCTAGGAGACAGAGATTGTGTCTTAGAGACAACCACGCAGAAACTATCCGTCTCCAACTATCAGACGCAAGCGTGGCTTTACACGGCCAAGCTCCACAATTTGCAGGGAGTGCCATTGTGCCTTGCTAGCTAGCTAGCTAGCTAATTCCGACCTCCTAAAGTTGGGAAGACGTCGGGAGAGGACGCTCAGAGGAGATACGGAATTGTGCAGGCTGCTACTGCTACTGCTGCTGTTACTGCTGCTGAGCGTAGAGAGCAAGCTTCGGCTAATGTGTTATAGTAGTTTTCTGGATGACCGGCTTTGGCGTGGATTTGCATGCGCTGGCCATCGCCTTTCATCATTAGAGACCAATGCCTCCTCCCATTTATCCTTTTTCATGAGGAGACTTGTTGCTCAGAAAACATTTGGCCCCTTGGCACTGCACCCATGGTCCTCTGCATGCGTTCTTCCGACTTGGAAATGGCCTTAGGGTGTGCGGCCTCCGTTCCCACGGGCTTCACATGGCCTTTGAGTAGAACCTGTGGAAGGAATCTTAAAGAGACTTAGGCTTGTAGACTAAGGCCTAGAACCTTTGAAGTGTGCACAGTGCTGCTGTGGAGCGCCTGCCTCCCCCACTCCAACACCCTGCGCCTAGCTGTGGTTGCCTGTGGCTAGCTGGTGCTACATCCAGCACTACATCTAGGATAACAACACGGACCTTAAAGTTTTAACTGGCGCCACAGAAGCAGCAGAAACAAGCTCTAAAAGACCTCAGGAAAGCTGCAGCAAGCGGAAACTTCAAGACAAATACTTTCCTCATACACTTTGTCTTTTTCTGCTTTTGGCCCGAGCACAGAAACCCTAGTTAATTAGTTTGTAGCTATTTTCCTGAGTTTGCCATTTACTTGCAATTCCACTTCTAAACGTTGCTTTTCCGTTTAAAAAAAATTATCTGAAATTCCGTACTTCTTCATATTTGCGACATTGCGCAGTGTATGTGATAAGGCACCCAGACATGCGGCGTACCGAACGAAGCAACAGTGACCCCAGGAAAGCGTCCGTCTCCCCCCTTGAAACGTTTGAAAACATGAAATTTCTATCGCAGGGATGGCAATTTTGGCATCGTGAGTTTTTATCGGCAGGCAAATATCCCTTGTTGGGCGGGGGCAATTGGAAGCAGCAGCCCTTGCGCTGCCAATTGCCTAACCCTATTTCGCCATAAGACCGTAATTTCAACCTCATATGTTGTTTTTTCTTTTACAGATATTGTATTTTTTTGCGAGACTTTTGCAGCGTGGCCAAGGCAGATGTGTGTTTAGCTGAATCGGCTTACCCTTGCCTGCTGCTGGGCGCTTCGTTTTTCTGCATCTTTCCTATATTTGTGATCGGTTGCAGGCGGCCATGTGATAAAGTTTTTGAATTGATTTCGCATGAGTCATTTTTGCAAGGAGCTGATGCTCGTCCCAGCATCGGCGCTGCCTCAGCCAGATCGCTGTATACGGCGCACGTTACGAAATCAACCGCTGCTCTCTTCTCACGGTTCCTTTATTTCAGAGTAGAAATTCCTGTATATATATGCTCTCTTTGTATTTTAGTTTCCGTCAGCCTTTCTAGAGGACCCGGTTGCTTCTGGGGTCTGTCTCAGCTGTATTTTTTCATATGCAGGACCAAACCCTAAACCCTAGACAAGATGGCTCTGAGGAGTGAGGAGCGCTGGGGGTCCCCAGAGCCTGGCCTTTCTGCTGAGTTTAAAGTGGACGCGCAGCGCATGTGGCGAGCGTTTGTAGACCTGCTGAATCCGTCCGACACAACAGCGAAAGCAACCCCACTCATTTCCCATCCGTTGCAGGCGCAGACGGAATGTGGAAGCAACCAACAAGATTCGATCCCGACATCTGACGCGTCACCATTAGCAGCAGTGGAATCACCACCAAAGGAGAGTTCTTGTCTTTCCAGCGCCCAATCGCATGCAATGTCTCTAGTGACGTTTCTTCGGCGTCTTGAGCTGCAGGAGAATCGAAAGCGACAGGCCAAGCAGCAGCTTGTTAGAGCTATCAAGCCCTCCTGCCTTCACCGGGGGCCCCTCAGACGCAGCGTCTTCTCGGTCGCCTCCGTCTCCACATCCAGCTCAGATGCGGGACCCATCAGTAATAATTCCGATATCTGGAGCTTGGTACCTCGCAGTGCGCTTGATTGCTGCAAAGTCAGGTGGACAGGGGCGGCCTCCATGACAGTGCAGGTGCGCTCATGTGCCTAGCTAACTGTCTGGTCAGCTTTCAGCTAGCCTAACCATTAACACCTCCTGCTATATGTAGCAGGAGACTGTTCAAATGCACTAGGGAATTGTGCAGCCTGCTGCTGCTGCTTGGGGTGTATCAACACAGGAAGCAAAGACATCTAAGGAGGATCTTGCGTGCTGCACAGGTCGCAGGCACTTTCTCTGACCCTCCATGGTCGGAGTGTATAGACATGCATTTCGAAAGAGAAAGTGGGGCATACATCGCTGACCTCACGGACGCCTTAGACGCATGCAAGGCAAAAGATGTGCAGCTCAAGTTTATTGTAGATGGCCAGTGGAGGCTCGAAGCAACATTACCTGTTTGCCAGGCAAGGGTTTAAGGTTTAGGGTTTAGGATCTGAGGGCTACTGCTGCTGCTGGGAAGGGAGCATGTGGCGCAAAGGCTGCTCCTGCAGTTTATGCTGTTGTTGCGGTTGCAGCAGATGCTGCTGCTGCTGCTCCAGCTGCTACTGTTGCTGCTGCTCTTTGTCTCGTTAGGATGCGAATGGGAACTGGAACAACTATTGGGAAGTGGCTACGGGGTGTTTGCCTCCTGAGGACAGCAGCCCCCTAACGTCCAGTCTTTTTACAGCAGCAGCTCGAGCAGCAGCAGCAGCAGCAGCAGCAACAGAAAAGGATTCGCAGCAGAAAGAGGGGCGAGGGCCTGAGGCCCTCTGGTGGCCTAGATATGCAACAGGCGCAGAACTTGAGAAGTTAAGGGAACAACCAGTAAGTATGCATTTGCCCACCACACCATCTCTGCATTCGTCGGGTTGGGGCCTTTAGGGGCTCCGGCATGCTGGAGCACCTCGGCGGCGTGGCCTTAGCAGCACAGAATAAGCAGGTTGTTTTGTAGGGGTTAGGGTTTAGGGTTTAGGGTTTAGGGTTTCGTAGGTTACTGTAGAAGCAAATAAATAAGCGTGTGTTTGTTTATAGCCGCAAAGTGTTTAGGTTTTGGGTCCTGCCGTCTGAATGTCATCACCTCTTTTCTTCGCAGTTTTGAACTGGAGTTGTTGCGCAGGAGTATCCATTAGATCTTGTTGAACTTGTTTTCGATTGTTTGCAGAGAGACCCACCAGAGGTCCGCCGTTCTTGCGGCATTCCCCGCCATTTGGCTCCTGTGTCCTCCATGTTTCCAGCGTCTCCAGAGGATCTGCGGCGCATAAAGTCGATTTCTCTTTCGCTCACCTCCTTCCCTCCTTCTGTCCTGTCCCATCTGCATGCGCCTGAAATGCTTCTGGGCCTCGGACCATCTATGCACCTCGGGCCTGAGAAGGCGCGGGATGGACTATCGCTCCAGTGCGGCTTCTTCCTTATCCCGCATCCTGACAAGGTGCAGACAGGGGGAGCTGATGCGTATTTTGTTGCAGCTAAGGGAGGGGGGGGCCCCGTGACTGTTGGGGTGGCAGACGGAGTAGGGGAATGGGATTCGTTTGATTTAGACCCCAGACTATTTGCTGAAGAACTCATGACGGGTTGCTGCGATGCGGCTGTCTCCGACGACATCAAAGGAGACACAATTGATCTGAAGGCGCTGGAGGTGTTGAAAAAAGGATACGAAGTCACACGAAGCTTCGGGAGCGCCACCGCCCTTGTGGTCAGGCATGAAGGGGGAGACAAACTCGGCATTGCTAATTTAGGAGACAGTGCAATTATTGTCTTGCGAAGGCAGGACTGGTACCAAATGACCTGCGTATATAGATCTAGAGAGCAGCAGCATCAATTCAATTGCCCTTTCCAGCTGAGCCGGTTGCCGCAACCCTCGGAGTACGAGCAGCTCCGTGCAAGTGGGAAGGACGCTCTTTTGCAGCTGCTTCAAAACGCAGCGATTATACCGCAAGACACGCCTGAGAGCGCCAGCCTGAGCTCCATTTCAATTATGGAGGGAGATCTGCTAATTCTTGGAACAGACGGAGTGTTTGACAATCTTTTCGATTACGAACTTTGCGGAATTGCTAATCTTACCCTCAGTCCCTTTGAAGCGCGTCTTCTACACAATGACTCGCTCGCCACCGCAGCAACAGCAGTTGCAACGGCCATCGGGGAGGCAGCGGCACACAGAAGGTGCGAAAAACAAATATATCTATACATACAGTATATTTTTATATATATGTAGATATATGTACAGGTGTGCATAGCATATATTGAAGCTGTTTGTTTGCCGCTTGCAAGGATTTGTCGCCCTGCTTCAGGGGGGCCGGCTGAGCTCTAGTTTGGGCAGTTGCATATTCTGAACGTTGTATTTTTTGCGACATCCTGCGCAGCCGCTCGCTAACTGCAAACACTCCGTTCATGAAGCACGCCAGGCAAGAAGGATCGGTTTTTACTGGCGGGAAGATGGACGACATTACGGTGTTGGTGTGCTGGGTAATAAGTGGAAACACTTTGCAGCAAGGAGGCGCGGATGTCTCAGGCTTTAGCAATCCTACTTCCCTCATCAGGAGAGTATGAGTGGTTATGAAGGTTTAGATTCCACTGTATATTGGACAGAAGAAACCGGGCGTAACTAACGTCGTGCGCGGAGAATAAACTGGTTTAAGCTAGAGGAAACGACAGAATCGACCGCGAACTCGGAGAAATTCTGACGAGTCATTATGTGATAATACTGCATTAATCACTGAGTATTAACAAAAGCTGCTGGCTGGTTGATCGCCTAGTGAAGCGTGCATCTGCCAGCTCGCATCCGATTTCGGCCGTGCGGTGCTTTACTTTTATTTGAAAAGTGAAAAAGTGCCAGCAAATAGCCAATTTTTCGTTCCTTTACTGGATGCACCGTATGCTCCGGGTGTGAACGGTTTTTTTCCTTATGTGTATTTCCGCTGGCGAGCGGTCAGTGCCGTCATCTGGCTTTCATGATGGTCTGGTGTGCATACACCTCAAATGTGTAGAAACAACTTGCTACGGCGAATCTCCATGAACCGCTTGGGCCACCTTTTGCTCATTTTACATGCTGAATGATGCACCTAACAAGACTTTTTCGCTCATTTTTTGTTGCTGAACACGATGACGCATATGGGAGGGAAATGGAGTTCACGCAGCATGATGCAACCGTCCGTTGTTGGATCTTTTCTTCCAAATAACGTAATTGAAGTTGCACTCGAGCAATACGACACACATTTAATGCAGTTCACAAAATTCTTTGGTAAATTCGATGTTTTGGAGCATGGAAACAAGTCATGGACTCAGTGTAACCGGTTGCAGAACAAACATCAGCAGGACGGTTCCTAAGCGATGTAGTATACGACCTGTCAGTATACCCAGCAACTCCCATGCCACAAGCAATTACACACCCTTCTAGTGGCATCACGCAAAATACTGTTCGTGCGGGTGACTGAATATTGAATTCCACTCCGTCAAAACAGCTCCCGCTCATGGACCACTTTTGCTGCCAGTTCTGACGCCATTGGAGGGATATCCTACAGCATCCCCACAAGTCCGTCTGGCATGAGACACATAAACAATAGGGCTTTATTTTACAGCGTGACAGCAAGGGTCGTTGTTTCTGACAGCGTTTGTTTCGCTGGTCTGTGTGGCCGCCGTGGTTCCGTTTTGCTATCTCGGCGTGTACGGTAAGCACCATCACTTTAAGTCCTGAACATATATAAACATGCTTATTTGTACTTTGCACCCTTCAGGCGGCCTGCGCGAATATTTAGTGTACTCATGGGCTTCGATGGCCGGTAAGACCTGGCAAGACAAAACGGATAGGAAGTTGCAAATGGAACGCGAAACAAGGATATACTGCCTTGTCCTTCTCTCTGTCGATCATCTACGGGGTGTTGCCTGAACTGGCAGTTGCTCTTCTTTCCTTAGCGGTCGGGGGTTCGTCAGACCTATAAAATGTCGCACCAATATAGCGACCCTAAGTAATCAAAACCGACAGGAGCTGCTGGCTATTTAAGCTTCCGGGTCCCGAGCAAGCAACAAGCCACCTTGACGACGTATCTGTCTTGCCTAGTAAATTCTTAATATCTCATTTTCATGCTTTTGGCTGACGCTGCAAAAACATGAACAAGTCCAGCTTGCGAGCCACTTGATTTTCGCTGTGTCGGCTGGAATTCCATATGACGAGATAAGCCCTGCTTTCTGCGGTACGGCTGTTTCTGCCAAGTTTATGTCTCTAGTGCCTCATGTATTCTTACGCCTACTGGCTATTCAGGAGTTGTTGGATTGTTGTTCAATACGGGTTTGTTGTCGGCAAAAAGCAAAGTAAGGAAAAGAGGAGGAACGAATGTGCTCCTTTTCAGGCTTTGCTGACCACTACTTCTACTTGTTGAGGATCCTGTATTACGTTTTTCTGCTGTTGGTTTCGGGTTTGTTGTATTTTTCTCTGCCTCCATACGTCAAAGAGGCCGAACCGTTAACATCTGACGAAAGGGAAAGAGCAAAGTATGTGATATTCCGCATTTCAGCTTTCGATGCAGCCATTTGCATGACCGTAAACCTATCTAAGGATGTGGACACAGTATTTAATGGGGTTTGGATGCGCGTGGGTAGTCGCTGGAGCGATCTGTCAGGTCCTAAAATAAACCGGCCAGAAAGTTGAATGCACCTTGCAAGTATATGTTCAGCTGATTTTCCTCTTCGGCGCTTCCTCCAGCCCTCTCGGTAAACAGGGAAAAGCTGTACAAATGTCAACTATCATGGATGCACTTAAATATAATGATGTTCGCTTCAGATCCTATCTCCACTTTCTACGTCCCCTGCCAGCTCCAGTGGTCAAAATGGGAGTCGTATGTTGCACTTACAGGTGAGACATTTCCTGTGGTGTATGTGGAGCTTCAAGTCCTATCTAATCCTTTTACAATCCCATCAGCATGGATCCTAATCACCTATACTTTTGCACAGTTTCGTGCGAAGTACGAGGCGGGTGCGTGCGAAACTCATGAAGCCGCAAGCTCTGAATTCAAAATATATGTCGGTCAGAAACGAGGTTCGATCTCCATGTTCTACCCCGGGAACTTTTGGAACAATGGAAACTTATTGGAAGTGAAGCTTAGAGTCTGTCGTTAAAATCTTTTCCCTAGATTACACCCCATCATGTACCAGAATGTGCGCCGGAGCATTGCAAGTGTAGCGCCCCAACTCCTGCCATAAGTAGAGTGGCTTAGCATAGCTGAAGGTCACACTGCATCTAATTAAGTCATTTGACGATGTCTGAAAGAGAGTGGTTTCAGGTCCATGGAGCTGTCCATTCATCTCTGCCTGCCATAGCTCAGTATGAGTAGTCCCCCACTCATGCAGCCCGCAGCTAGCTATGGCTGGCAAGTGCCGCTCTATCCAATTGTGCATAGTGCGTGCATATACGTGCAAATGCATTAATCCGTGGGCTGCTAGTTGCATATCAACAACACTCAGTTGAACATGTTAGAAGAATACACACACGACTTGTGACATGAGGTTTAGGATTTAGAGTTTTTAACTCTTTTGGTCCGTAAGTGTAAAGCCCTAATTTCCACGTTTTCAAAGCTAGTCGGCAACAACCAGAAGCAAGAGCTTTGCTGCTGAACCATCTGGCTGCCCGAAAAGTGAAACTGGTGGAACGCCACGATATATACCCCTATAAACCTAAAACCATAAGTATACAAAATTAAAAAATAAATATTATTGTGGTTTTAAAAGAGTAGGGGCAGAATAAAAGCCACGGAGCTGCCCGTTTCATTCCAAAAACGTGAAAATGCAAATCTACGAAGTTGCATGTTCTTCGCTGTGACTGATCGCAACTGCAAGCTCATCTACCCCTTTTTGCCGTTTAAAAGTTTAATTTTTTTACGGTTAACATTAAATAAATTAAAAGCTTGACGGTAGTGAATTTGCAGGATAACACTGAACTTGTGGGGCTCCGACCCTGCTGTTTCCCAGCCCCCGCTCTTCATTGCTTTCTTTCGTTTCTACTAGAAAAAAAAGCGAAAAAAGCAGCAAAGGCTGCATTGTTTATAGGCCTTAAATAGAGATATTTTCACAGGTTTATTGTCGGCGAATGATTCATGAAAACCCCTGGTTTTCGCTGTCGCTCTCTCTGGTGGCCGTGAAATCTATCGCACCCTCAACCCTCGCTTTCAAACCCTAAACCATAAACCCTAAACCCTAAAGCCTAACGTTTTTTTTAACAATGCCGTTTTGCAGTTGAACTAGGTTTGGGTGTAGGGTTTAGGGTTTTGCAATTTAGTTGGCAATGGCGCTCGCCAGGAAACGGCACGCACAGAAGGCCATTGAAACCAAAAGTCAGCCGCACCCTTTTTTTCCCATTAAAAGGCCTCTGCCAGTGGCTTTTCGCGCTGCCTCGCCTTGTGGAGGCGAGAGGGTCATTGGAGCTGCTCGGTGTTCCCGTGCATGCACCAGAGCAGCAGACCCCCAACCCCACAGAAGGCAAGCCAATAAAAAAGGAAATGGGGCCTCGCTGCCTTTATCTCTGTGCCTCCCCTTTATCCAGATGAGGCCTAGCTGGCCCCTGTGGTGGGGTTGTTGTACCCTCGTTCTTTGCTTCCTGTTTTGTGGAATTAAGACATCAGCAAACGATAAAGCCGGTATGAGTTTGGCCTTAAGGAAAAAGACACTCTATCAGCCGCAGCCCCTCTCCGGGGAAGTTCTTTTCTCCTGCCCCGTGGGCTTCGATATGGTCGAGGGAGAGTGCGTGAAGGCGGAGATCATGAAGCCCCAAGTGACCCTCCACCCCCCAAAACCCTAAACCCTAAACCCAAACCGTTACATCCTAAATTCTAAACCCTAAACCCTAAGCAGTTTATGATGGCCAGAGGCAATTCGAGACCCTTAGCCGTATAAACCCTAAACGCTAAGCTGCTCTGCATTTGTATGCAGCTCATCTGCCCCTACGGCTCGTTTCAAAACCAGCAAGGCGCATGTGTGGTGACAGACTCTGTGCTGCCCGAGCGGGTCTGTCCGTCAGGTAAGCTTATTCCTTAAACCCTAAAGCCTAAACGCTAAACCCTAAACCCTACACCCCTGGGGTGCATGTGTCTGTTGTTCAGGTTTCGTGCCGTACGAGAAGGGGTGTATTCGCAAGACAATCATCCAGCCCATCCCCATGTGCCCTGACAACTTCCACACCTCTGCAGACACCGGGGTAATGCTCTGCGTCAAGCCTGTGGGGGAGACGCCCGAGTGGAGCTGCAAAGTGGGAACCCCAGAGGGGTCCGTCTGTGTGCAGCGGCGGACCTCACCATCGACGCTGACTTGTCCTGATGGCTTTGTGCTGCAGCAGGTCAGACGTACGCCGTGCTGCTGCTGCTGCTGCTGCTGCAGCTAGTTCTGGGGTGGCCGTTGCTGCAGCTGCATTAGCATTAGCTGGTACTTCTGTTGCGCCTCGCAGCAGCTCTTGCAGCATGTTAGCTGCGACAGCTCCCCGATTTCCTGCATCAGTCTGCTACCCCCAGTGTGTCTTTCCACCACAGCCAGCAGCAGCAGCATCAGCAGCATCAGCAGGAGTCCTTGTTGATTCTGATGTGGCTGTCTGTATCTGTCAGGGCAAGTGCACGCGGTGGAGCCGCAAGGCGGTGACTTACCGGTGCCCCCCCGGCTTTTCCGTAACGGAAGACGGGCAGGCGCCCGTCTGTCTCTCCACCCGAGAAGTTGCTGGTGTTGTTTCCTGCAGAGCTCCCTATACACTTGAAGGGGGTCTCTGCATCCGCAAAGAACGCTACGAACCCTCGCCTGTCTGCCCAGCGGGTTTTCACTACAGCCGAGACACCAGGGAGTGCCGGCGGATTCGCATGGGGAAGGCCGTGGCCCAGTGCAGAGACGGCTGGTTTTACGATGAAGAGATAAAAAAGTGCGTGCAGGAAGAAGAACCGCTGTTTGTTTGTCCTCCGCAAACAAACCATTTTCTTACCAAGGCAGGACAGAAGCCCCTAAGCCAAGACGGATGCGCTCAAGTGGAGACAGAGGCCCCGACTTTCGTCTGCAAAGAAGGAGACACGCCAATCACGGAATCAGGACTCGTGGGGGCTCTCCCTCCTGCTGCTGCTGTTCCTGTTCCTGCTCCTGCTCCCGTTCCTCCTGCCGCTGCTGTTCCTGCTGTTGCTGCTGCTGCTAGTGTAGGGAAAGGTTTGGGTCTACACCACAAGGGCAAGGAGTGGGAAGTTGGCAAGGCCTCTTTAGGGACAAGTTCAGACGACCAAAACACTGAAATTTCTCAGGTTGGGGTTGATGCATCTCCTCTGGAGCTCAAGGCGCCTGCTGCAGCAAAAGAGATGGAGCCCCCCACAAAGGTGACCCCGCGGGGGGGGGCCCTTCCCACGTCCTCTACAGCCAACGGGTGGCAGCGGCGAGCATGGGGGGCCGCCGAGGGAGCCCCCCTCCCTGCTGTAGCTGCTGAGGAGAGGAGACTGCAGGGAAAAAAGTGGGGGGCCCCCTGGCGATCAGAAGGGAAGGAGCCTGAGGAACATCGGCAGGCCAAGGGCGGCGGCTGGCCCTCAAAAGGAGACAAGGCCCACCCCCCCTTAGTAAAGGGCGGCCTTGCTGAGGGAGAGGGAGGGCAGCAGATGGTCTGCGAGGGGATCGTCGTCTCCGTGGAGGACCTGAGACTCGACTGTCCACCAGGCAGCCTGCCAACTGTCTCCAAAGAGACAGGAGACCAAATCTGCACAGAGACACGCAAAGAACCTGCAGAGGCTGTATGCGATGTTTCAGGCGCAGAGCTTCAGGCAAACGGATTCTGTCTCGGGGTAACCACGCAGCTAGCTACACAGATAAATAGCCAGCTAGCTAGCTAGATATCCAGATAGCTAGCTAGCTGCGTAACTGACAAACTGGGTGGCTACCTGTCGGGCTACTTAACTAGCTAACCAGCTAGCTAGCTGTAGGCATCTGTGTCCCCTCCTTGCTCCGCCTGCTGTCTCCCTCGTGGCCCTGGCTCTCAGCTGCCCATCTGGCCCCACCTAGCCGAACAGCTAGCCAACTAGCTAGCCAACGAGCCAGCTAACTGGTCAACTAGCTCGTTAGCCAACTAGCTAACTAGCTAGCCAACTAGCTCGCGAACTGTCTAGGTAGCTAGCTGCCTGATTGCTTGTGCATTTCAGTTGGAGACGGTGGAAGCGCTTCCCCTGTGCAGCGACCCTGAGGCCTCCTTCGATGAAGTGACGGGCAGCTGCGTGGCCGCTCAGTACACCCCAGCGACCCCCCACTGCAAAGAGGGCCTCATTTTTGAAGCCTGGAGAGAAATGTGTGGAGGCCTCATCACGCAGCAGCCAACGTGGACCTGCCCAGAAGGCTTCCAGCTGCTGCATGCGCTGCCGCAGGACCCGAAGGAGCTGCTGGGGGACAGAGACGGCCACGGGGGGACAGCAAAACCCAAGAAGAAGACCAAAAAGCCAGCAGGAACTATCTGGGGGTCCTCGCACTGCGAGCAAGTGGAACTTGCAGCCGTTCAAATCGTCTGTCCCGTCGGCTACACCCAGGGCAAAAACAAAATGGGAAAGACGGACGCCTGCGTCGCCGACAAACAAATCAAAGGCACTTTCACCTGCGAAGCCGTGAGACGGCAACACGCGATAGGAGACAGAGGAGACGCACTGTCTCCTGTCCTCTTCCACACACAAAACGCGTTCTGTCTCCTTAGAGACACAGCACACTCTTTCTGTCACATACAGGGCACTTTCCGTCTCCTTAGAGACACAGGAAACGCTCCTGTCTTCTTAGAGACACGGAGGAACACTTGGCCACATAGCAGCAGGCTGCATGCCTGCCTCCCGAGCAGCCACGGAGACAGCGCTCCGCCTCTTGGCAAGCTGTAAGAAGAGGTTCGATGAGGAGAGACAACGTGTTTTCTTCTGTTTCGTTGCGTCTCAGGGCTTTTTCCTGGTAGGACAAGACTGCATCAAACACACGAGGGCAGAGCCCACGGCAGTCGATGTGCAGGGATTCGCCTTCCCCTGCGTGCTGAGAGGCTCGGGGGCCTCCTGCGGCCACAAGGGCCACTGGTACAGCGAGGTGGATGAGGCCCTTGTGGGAGACGACTCCAACTTCGGCTTCGATTCCCATAAAACCAACCAAACAAAACAATAAACTTAACCTAACGCATGTTACCACTAACGCGCCTACTGCTACTGCTGCAACTGCTACTGCTGCTACTGCTGC
>JRZD01000006.1:0-24762 GCA_000826945.1 Eimeria nieschulzi
TGGCCGGTGCTATATATGCCCACTTGTTTTACAGGCAGGATCGACGCAATAGATAAACCGCTGCCCTGCATAAAGCTACTGCCGCCTCCGATTAGTAAGCACAAAACGTGTAACATAGCAATTCGTGTACCGAAGGTTCCATAGAGGATGCAAGGGCCAATGGCAGCGTAAAGTATGCATGACAGGAACAAGCCCAAATGAAGCCAGCCTTCGTGCACCAATCCGAGGAGCAGCAAGAGCAGTTGAATGCTTAGGTTTCCCACTTGAAAGACACCAAGCAATGAATTCCCTGCGTCCCACCCATCAAGAAGCTGCTCTGTAATGTAAGGCAGCATGTACAGGACGCAGTTCCATGTGAAGAGAGAACACACACCCAGGAGGAAAAAGGTTGTTGCTGTCACCCACAACTCCAAACAAGAGAGGACAGTATTACTGACCCCTCTCTCAATGTCTGCGAAACCTGCATATTCATTGTTTTTGGCTTCGAGGGACCCGCAAGACTTCCCAATAAAATGTTGGGACAAAGCGGAAGATCGAAGCCCCATATCTGCAACACCCCATGCTCTTATACAAAAGCTCAAGGCGCTAATTATACAGTTTGTTGCTGTGTGCAAATATTGAATCAAATGGAGGTAGCACGCGGAATGCTTATTTGTGTTGGGGATGAATAATTACGTTTGGTGTGCTGAGTGAAGGATTGGGCAACCACACTGCGAGGCAGCATGAGGAAATATGTTGGGTTGGGATACGCAATAATAGAAATGTTTGCGTGTTACCACGAAAGTATTTGTTTCGTTTAGGTTAAATAGTGAAGCCTGTTGGTGGTGTCGGGTTAGTTTTCGGTTTCAGGTTGGTTCAAAGTAATGGGGGGTTGGCGCCTAAGGTTGAAGGATAAGTGCAGTCAGTTAGCGCCGGCTTATTTGGTATCATTTATAATATTTGTTTTGTTAATTAATGGGCTACTGAAAAGGGAGTTTGGAGTGTCCACAGAGAGTGTACTAGTGTTGCGTGCCTTGCAACTTGCGGCTACAGGCTGTGTTAGGGGCTCTAGGTTGGGGTCTCCAGTCGCGAGTCTTGTGGGTTAGTGTTGAAATTGAGTTAGAATGTATTTCTATTAATCGCATAAAATTGGGCACTTAAGGATGCCTCATGACTCCAGGATAAGCGTGCATAGGTGTCTTAGGATGGGGTGGTGGCTCTCGAGGATAAGTAAGAAAGATAGGTCTCTTGTGTTAGAGTCGTGAAATATCATGAAAACAAAAACACTGTAAGCCCCATTCGAGTTTTTAAACTCAGTATCCTGTTTCATATCGTTCAGGCGGACGCAGAGCATAGAAGGATGGATAGCAGGAGGCAGTTCGTCAGATGATAACGGGCTGTAGCTTTGTAAGAGTTTTGTAGTTGTGAACTGAATGCGACACGAGCAACCATGGACCGAGAAACACCTTTCGATACACCATTTGTGGTTTATCCATTTCACGACGCTTATTAATCCGAAGCACGCTCCCAGGCACCGCCCTTCGTGCTTGTCTGTGTCATTAGCTGTTTTAGCTGCATCGCTTGCCTCCGTCCTCCGGTCCCGTCGCTGCATACCCTACGCAGTTCACTACCGGGAAGTCTCGTCGGAGCACAACAAAAAGAACAACAGTTACGAAAAGAAAAAGGGCACTGTGGACGTGCTGAATGTGAACGCGTCCTGGAATTGCTATGAAAATGTCGCCCAACACATACCTATAGGAACTTTTGGCGGCAAATCCCGGTTTGTGCCCGTTGTGTGAACCAGCTTTTGTAAGGTTGGAGAATAAGCGTCTTGTTTGGCGCATTCCTAACTGCTAATAATCTTCATGAGTGGTAAGTAATGCTTCACTTGCGATAGACTGAACTAAAACTCCGACCCTTGTGGATGCCTGGCCCAAGAATTGGTAAAGCCGTTTGTTTACTAGTTGGGTGAGATGCGCAAGACCGCTTTTTGAAGACTGCCTTGCATTTGCAGTGTTACAGGGACAGGCGTGCGCTCTGTACCATGTCAGCAACAATGCGCTCCTGTTGCGATGTTATGTCTTTCAGTAAACTAAGGTCACTCGAAAAATTCGCCATACAATCCCAGACAACTGCACGGGTGAACCAAGTAATTACTTGCTTGAAGTTATGAAGCATAACGAATAGCCCACTCTTACATATGGCAGGTAAAAGGGGTTTAACGCACCCGCGACGATTTTGCAACGAAAAGCACTCAAAACGCAACGACGCCACGAACCGTTCCTCCAAAGCATAGCAGCCAAACGCCTGACATTCGAGCCGTGCATGGACCGCCACTATCCAATTGCAAGGACACTCACTACATGGCGGGAATCGAACGACTCCTAGGGCCCCGTTCTACCGTAGAAATAGCCTTCACTGCCAAAAGCAGAGCCACCAAGAAGGGGACGCATTTGTAGGAAATCGCATGTGCAGTGCACCAACGGTACGCCATGCAGGTATGTCTGTCGCTTCCAAAAGTCAAGCACTAATGGCAGGCACCCAATGCCTCCCCCCTCTTCATCAGTTGCATTACCGAGTGCATATTCCACAGCTCTTACTTCTCGGGAAGAAAGACAATACTGCCTTCTTGGATACCAAAGTTGTTCAAAAGGAAAGCG
This sequence comes from Eimeria nieschulzi, assembly GCA_000826945.1. Lineage (NCBI taxonomy): Eukaryota > Apicomplexa > Conoidasida > Eucoccidiorida > Eimeriidae > Eimeria > Eimeria nieschulzi. The sequence goes on from JRZD01000006.1 coordinate 2,640, forward strand.
GCCACTGTATGCTCGACGTCTCCCTGCAGGAGCGACAGAGAGCAAACAATAGAGTATTCATTCAATGCAAAAATTGTCGCGATCGGCACCATTACCAGATCGGAGAAGGCAATACACCAAATTTGATGCCATCCCGTGGATAAGATATGTGCACCGGACTGCAGGTTCAATCCGCAATAAAGAGCCATATGCATCAGAAAACGGATGTACAGGACGTACTTGAATTTCAACAAAAGGTGCTTGCCCTGGTTGTCCCTTCTGGAAGGACGATCCGCACGCAAAGTGTTTGCTGGCAAGCTTCGCCGCCATTTCCTGCTTTACGCCTGAGAAAGAGAAGCAGATACGCTACTGCGTATTGCTAACTTATTTCATTCCGAAAGCGAATGAAACAGGAAGTGAAGGCCCATGAAAGTTTCCTTCTGGACGAGTTATTAAATATTACTATTTATCTATTATTCGTAAATGCGAAGCTGGTAACACACCAAAATGCTCAAGGCCCCATATGTTTGTCGCGCACTTGCCCCGCCGTTTTGCTTGTTTCTGAACTGTGACAAGTTTCTGTGGGAAACGACGCGGCAACAACCTTGCTGCTTCAATGAGTTGCCATTGCCTCAGTCCCTCCATAAATAAGTATATTCTAGCAACAATAATGTCCATTAAGATGTACATTTTAGTAATGAAACTGTGCATGAACATGTGCATTCTAGTAATAACTGTGTCCAGCAGAGTAGTGCGGCAATTCTATCAGTAAAGTTATTTATTCCCGCGTTAATCTTGCATGGTTGCTATTGGAAAGTGCATATATTCACAGTTTATGTGAATACGGACCGGTTTAATGGCGCCTTTCTTCCCAGCTCCCCGTTGCGCATCACTAATGGCTGCCTTTTCCTGAAGCTCCTCCGACAGTTGCTGCTCATTTTGCTGCCGTTGTAACCCAGAAGGCATTGCATGGCTTGAGGCATCTTTTAACTCTTCTTCTTTTTGTTTGGCGCATGCGGCATCGGAGAACTCGCAGTACTCAAACGGCATACCACAGGCTGTAGCGCAGATAACACGACGACACCTGCTTCAGAACTACCGCTTCATGTGGGCTCCAGCTGTCACTGTACGTGGAAGAACAGGGATGAGACAGATGCCGTTGTACAGTTGTACCACAGGCACCCTTAATGTTGCTTCACAATGCAGATGTCTACCTAGCGTATGTGTCTCATCAGTCTCAAGTCAACCATACTCGGGCAGTATTCGACTATGCATGGGCCAGTCATAGGTGGTTGCTTGTCGTGTGCCCAGCTGTCACTGGCATCCCCTGAGGAAGCGTCGGGTTCACGGGTCTTGACTACATTATCTTCTGCAGGTGTTGTTGTACTCAGCACGTCCGTCCCTTCCTGATTCTCATGTTTGTGCTGCATTTGCTGTTTGCGCCTTTGGCGATTGCTGATTGCGCCAACCTCGCTGCCAGTCCCACTATCGTCGCTGCTGTGGTCAGAGTTCATTTTCCCTGATGTACGTGGATTTCGTGGATTTGATTGCAAAGCCAGCTGTAGGGCGGAAAAGCCAAAATATGAGCTGTCTTACGCTGAGGTTGTATATTTACAACAAGGGAATATCCCCTTACAGATGGCCCGTCAAACCCTCAGCAAGCACAGAGGCCGGAGTGCTGCATGCTCAGAGTCGAGAACGGCGAAGCTAATCGGGGTGCAGAAACTGCAGCTACCAAAGAGTTCTGTAAGTCACAAGGCCCGTAAGGTACAGGCAATCACAGAAGGAACATTCAGTAATCTAGAGAAAGGAAGACTTACCTACACACCTAGGTGACTGGCCAGGCGCACAGCCCGCCAATCAGCTGCCTGCGGATCTTGGTCGTTGCACTGGCCTGCAGCACAGTTCTTCTAAGCGGATTAATACTTGTAAAACGACTTTCTGAACGCATCTAGGGTTTTTTTGCTTACTCAACAAGGCCCGCGTAACCCTGTGGAAGCATTCTGTCATTGCGGCAGCTCTTTTCTACAGCCTGGGCTTCAAAGCCGCCAGCGAAATGTATGCTGTGCCTACGTAGGCTTATTTATTTGTTGTAATAGAGGCAGCAAAATATTGCTGTTGTTATTCAATGAGTATTTTAGTGCTAATAACAGGTTTGTGCAGCTTTGTGTCCAAGGCAGATGTAGCCCAAACTGACCCTCCAAGCTTCTGCCAGCACACGAGCTCTGGAACCGAGAGGCATTTTGGCTTAATTCTTTTGCTTTAAATCGCGGAAAAACCCATATTGCTCTGCGCACATATGCAGCAGCAGTGGCGTCCGCTGCCCGAGCAGCGGCTTGCGGATCGCACCGTTTGTTTCTCTGCCCCATCTGTCTTGGGGCAACGTTGCAAGGTCGGAGGCAACCACTCAAACAACAGCAGCAACAATAGTCTTTTGCTGCGTTTTTATACTGTCTTTATTTGAACGTTTTTGCCGTTCTGCTGGAGGGGCCGATGCTGACACCCAGGACTAGGAACACCAGCAACAGCAGCAGCATTCAGGGTGCTACGATAAAGTGATTGGATGGCAGAGGACTCAACTGCATTAATAGTACGACCAGCAGACCCCCCGCCAGCATTGTAAAGATGGGGGAAACAGCAAGCCGTCTTACAGCCCCTGCGCCACTGAATCCGCAGAGGCTGACGCCGAAGCAATTGCAGCAACTCCTCAGCCACTTCGGTCTGAATGAGGTGAATCCCGTTGTATCTCATTGCACAAAATCAGAGCCCGATGTTCATACACTCTCCCAGGCCAAATCATGCTGCAGTTCGGATGCAAGTGTATGTGCATGTGCATGTGCGTTCGTGCGTTTCCTAATGCAGTTATCGCCTTCTAAGGCGCGTATCTCATTGCTAGCTTTTATCCGCGCCTTTCCAGGGGTGTTGCAGGGCCACGCTATGCTCCTGCTACCCACACTAAAGGAGATAGCACGGCAGCAGCAGTTGCCCCCTCACCCGCATGGGCTTTCCTTTGCCACTCTTAGCAGCAGCAGTTTGATAGCTGAAGGCAGGCTGGCCCCGGGGATTATGAACGGTAGATGCAGCAAGGCGAGCAAGCAGCAAGTTGAGGCGGTTAAGACTGCCAACAGTATCTCCCTTCAGGAAATTATAGACTCGACTTCTTCTTGTTGCTCTGGAGAAGCACCAGAGACGGAAATTCTACTCTTGGAAAGAATGCTGGGGAGGATCGCCAGGAGCTTTCATCCCCGCTCGCTCCTCACGGACGAAAATACACATGTCCGCGCAGCACTTGAGTCTATTGGTGGCGTTTCCCTTGCTCCAGGGTAAATGTAAATGATATTTTTAGAATAGTATTACATATGAATAATTGTAAAAGCACCGTATCTTCATTGGTTGTGGTTGTGTACACAAAGACAGGCGTGTGTCCTTTGAATGCGTGCTATAGAGCCGAAGTATTTGTATCTTCGCACTGTTTTTATTGCCCCAGCAGATACGGCTTGTGACTACCTGCGAACTTCTATTCTGACCGTTATTTCTCATGCTGCACTGCGGCCCTTGTGTTTCTGCTTTTGTTGCCAATGCAGAAGAGCGCCAACGCTGAGCCGAAGCGGCAGCGGCAGCATCAGCAGCAACGGGAGCAGGCGGAATATTACCTTTGTATCTATGGGTTGTAGCAGCAGGGCATGTGTTTCTCTGATGCAAATGCTCCAGTACGGCTACCTGGAGATGGTATATTTGCTGAATCCGAACAGTTCTTTGTTCCAAGACCAAATGGCTCGCAGCAACAGCGGCTTGAGCTGCAGCAGAGCCCAGGAGGTGCGCCATAAAGGTGCCGCTACTCGTGGTGTCCGTGCAACATCTGCGTGGGATTCTGCCCCTGCCGTGAAGCTGATGTTTCCTCGGGAACTGAATTTCACCTTTGCCGTCAAAGCGATGGCTGCTGCCCTCGCGGAGGCAGCTGCACCTGCCGGGGCCAACGCTGCCACCCCCACGGCAGCTGCAGTTGCTGCAGCTGCTGTGTCGGTGACGCTCTTGCAGTCGCAGGCGAGCGGCCTCCGTAGAGGATCCAGCAGCACGGAACTAGCGGCACAGGCCTCAGGGGCTGTGCTGCATGCAACAACCAGCACCAGTGGTAGCGGTGGCTTGCGTAGTGAGGTGTTCGCTGTGCTTTCTTGGATAAGAGCGACCCTGCCGTCTCTCCCAGCTCTCTGCACTTTGGGGGTGGCAGCACACCTGCTCGGCGATGCTGTTTTTGATGGACAGCCACAGCCAGAGAGGAACGACTCGAGTGCGGCCGACATTCATTACCAAGTGAGATATTCCTTATGCTTTCATCTGCTTGAAAGAACAACGGTTCTCTTTCTGACAGACAGGCATTGGATAGCGTACACTGGCACTGCATCTGTCCAGGGGAGCTGCATCTGATGGAATGCTATGAGCTTAGAGCGGAACGCCCAGATCGATAATAGTAACGATTATTTCCCGTTATACTGTGGAGACGATGGTTTAAATTGCGTCTTGATTGGCACAGACCTGGGTGCGAGGTTGCACATTGTCTGCTGTACAGGTGTATGCAAATCGCCAAAGACAAGCTAGTCGATTATCGATGAGCTCGAGGAGGGAAGTCGCTTCCACGGCCAGAGGAAGAAACGACGGCAGCGCGTTGGCATCTCCTTCGCGGTCTCCAGCCTGGAAACGCAGCCCCAGTGCTGAAGACATATCTGTTGAGACAAAGGGGTGGCATGGTGATGGGCCTTTAGACGCAAGAAGCAAATGCTTCACTGACGAGCATGCATTCGTCGTAAGCGGACCTTACTCTTTGAAGGGCATTCATATCCAAACCTGTCTGCTTGTATACAGGCTTGCTGGTGCTGAGTTGTTTGTCCGTATGAGGCATGTGGGTGTTCAAGGATCTACGTGTCAGTTTGTTGCTGGTGTATGCCATTAAGGGGTGGTTTACTCTTTTGTTTTATTTTGTTCCTAGCTGCGTTTGACGTCATCGATGTTCCCATTCCCTCCCAAGACGCCATGGACGTGCCTCTACGCTTCATGGAAGCACGGCAAGTACAAACTGTGTTATCCCCCTTCCTCGCCTTTCCTGCGTCAATTATATTATAATCATTGTCGGTTCATTATGCGGTAAACCTATTTGTGTTTGCTATGCGCGAATGCAGGGACAAGCTTTAGCAGGCTATGCGCGAATTGCTTCTTTTACTCTGCCCCGATGGTACTCGTCGTGAAGACGGAAGAGGGCCAGGTGCTTGGAGCTGTTATCTCAAGGTATGGAAGTACATATTTGCGCAGTCTGCCCCCTGGCATGGCAGCCTCATTAGAGTCTAGCGGCCAATATACCAGTAGCACTCAGGAGAAATATCGGAACACTTCAGGTTTAGCAGTTTCGCTGCATACTACGTCGGCAGTCGTGAAAAGAATTGGGTCATTGAAGGCATTGTTGGCTTTGGCTGTGGAGTGATTATCAGTGAGCTGAAAGAGGGAGGCCATAACTTTTTCGGCGATGCGAATACTTATCTCTTTTCGCTGGAACCGCAGCTTAACCTCCTTAGGTAGGGAATCACCTAGCCGCTCAGCTCAGCTAGTACCCATTATTAGGGAGCCAACAAATTTGGCGTTTCGTGGGGCTTGTGATAGTTTCATCCTTGGGAAACGTTGCTGTTATCTACGCAGATCTAGCGGGCTGGGCAGGAACTACGTGTACCTGAACACCAAAAATCAATTCCACCCCATCGGGCTAGGGTTTGGAGGCCAAGTTGGCGCATTCCGTTTCTGGATTGGCGACGGTGGGTTAGCCCCTACTGGTGACAACAGTTTTTTTTAAAAGGGGCAGAAATCGTGTGTGTTAATTAATCTCATGATAGACTTAAAGGATGCATAAATAATTGAAGGGGTATCTCGGGTTGGGTTTTTGTGCACTGCAGAAATGAAAGAATGCTACATAACGAAGAGCGACTGCACATTCTCTTCAGGCCGGATGTTGCAGGCGATGAATGAGCCAATCCCACAAGACGCTGAGACAAACGGCAGCCGAGTTCCGCTTTCAGCAACACTGTCGGACCCGAGTGCGTTCTCTTTATCGTTTGGTAGTCAAGAGAGAGCAGACGGAGCAACCAGATCTGTGCTCTCCACTGCAAGGCCTGAAGAAAATTTGGCGGCCAGTTTTTTGACTCATCTGAATGTAAAGGAACTCGAAATCTGGGGTACGGGGGACGAAAGGACGTTGGAACAGCAGCGGGTGCTCATGAAACGACAAGAGCAGGTACAGTTTCTTTTTCCTGTTTGCGGTTGGGAATGCACACTACAGTTTTCTAGCATTAGAATTCCTTTTGGCGATTCGTTTGCAGAGCCGACTAAAAACAGGATCCATATTGATTGAAGACTTATCTAGATGTATTTAAGATCGTTTTGTTTGCTGTTTTGGTATTCTCAGCTCCGGCAGGAACGGCGCCAGGTGGACAAGGGCCGCTTTGCAGACAGCAACTTTGACAGAGAATTTCTGTTGGGAGGTACCTTCAGCCGCGCAAAGGGTCCCGATGCGGCAGCGGTTTAATCGAAGCTGCAGCGGATTTTTATCTTGTGCTGTCAACTTTTATCGGTCTATTGGCGATGGCTGCACTGTGGTGCCGCGCGGTATGCGTACCTGCATTCAGGAGCTTCCTGCTCTCTTCCTTGTAATGCTATTGTTTTACTTTATCGGGAGCGCATAGCTTGCGCGATGAACTGAACAGCGCCTTGAGGCGCCTGCCAGGTCTATGACGTAAGCTGTCTCGATGCAGACTAGTTCTCGTGTTAGGCATCGCAGGGCATCAACTCTGACGCTCCACCTATTCGTTTTACGGCTGCTCCTCAAATTCAAGAGGGAAACGAATACGTCGGTAAAATAAGACAGCGTGTTGGTGTGCTTTACATGAACGTCAGCGATGAGCAGCTAACATTCCGCTGTGCAAAGTTTCAGTTGGTATATAGAGCTCGGATTCGGTGCTGGGGTTCGTGACACAGCGATGCGCCTGCCGCCACTTACGTCATCTTGCTGGATCGAACATGCAAGCGCTTTGGGTGTTATTTATACCACTGCCATGCAAGCATCTCGCAGCCCACCTATAGCACCATGTAGACGCCAAACTACGCTGGGTTCGGAGAGGCAGTATTTTTACGGTGGCTGTAGCCCCGCTGGACGCCTTGACATGCCCGAGTATGCGCACGGTAATTCTATTCTTCCGCGCAGAAAGCTTAATTTTTCTCTTCATGACAAATCCGACGGGAGTACGGTTTAGTCCGGATGAAGCTTCTGCTGTTGCACCGTTGTTGCTAGCCAGTGTGTCCCTGTACATGAGAAGGGTTTGTTCTGTTCGGGTTCCCCAAAACGAAGCTCAGATAACAGTGACCTGATGCTCTGAGAGCAGGTGCAGTAAATGTTCGTTGCATAAGGCTGGGGCCTGCCACAGCAAGCTGTTGGGACTTCAGGCTGCCTTCAGTTAGACTTTTCCCGATCCCTACAGCATGTACTAGGGTGGAGCCGACAGTCTCTTAACACATGCTGCACCACTCCTGCGTGAACACTTACGTTCTTTTTGAATATTCAAAGGCCTACCGAAAACCAGCAGGTCTCATCAGCAGCAAACTCCGAAGCAGCCAGGCACCCCCGACTGGCGAGTACCGCAACCTCCTCGACTAGGCCTGGGACCAGTCATGCAACCAGTAGACAGACCACGAGTGAAACGGGAACTAACTATGCGATTAGCGCCGTTAACTATTCTGAGGACGGCATCGAGGCGAAACTGTTCAACGAGAACCAACGAGCGACAGGCAGGCAAGTGGCGTATTTCTGCTTATACGCCTCTGCCCACCAGCACGGCATTAGCCTGCCAGCAATTCAGGGCTTCTGAGAAGCAAACTGCGACTCTCCGAGGCAGACGGAGCTTTACCGGGTTGAGAAACATCGGGCTGGGGTGGAGGCCTAGTCCGGGGTTTCCTGGCCGAAGTCTATGACCGCATTGCCAGCTTGGAAACTGGACGGCTCGCGCCTGGGCTTGCAGCACAGTTCGGCCGTTCCTGCGGCCTCTGTTCTAGATGCAGGCGGAAGAAGCGACAATGCACAGGCAAGCCTGCACGCGATCAAGAAGCAGTATAAACTGGAGGGGCTGGAGGTGCCTACTACTAAGTCGCAAAAGCAGGATCTAGCACGTAAACTGCCTTGAGAGGCCATTAACACAGATAGGTGACAATCTGGAAAGACGCTACAGGCTCTAAAAGAAACAAGCGGAGAGCTGGACACAGTTGAGCAAATTAACTCGGGGTTAAACGAATTTACTGTTAATCAAGGACTCAGAATCGATCAGTTAGAATCGACAAGGCCCGACGGGCCTGAGAAACAACCCCTAACCGGGACGTACCCACTATCCGCATCCCGGATTTCTACACATGATGCCAGTGGGGATCTGCTGTAAGCGCACCCCTGAAGGCGCATTACTTTTAACGCGAACAAATATACAAAATCACTCAATCATCGCAGCATTTGGGCCAGCTAGGTGCATCCATTCATACGAGTAGCAATCCATTTTAGTTCACACTCCTTTGCATCTTGTTCCACTTTTTCTCCATAAGGTGCTCCTCAGCTGTGCATCCTTGAGGGTGGGGGAAACACACAGACGAAACTTTAAATTCAGTCAAGCAATTACATCAGAAGCCAATAACGTAGCACGAAATATTACACACTTCACAATTAAGGTTCGCACGGGCTCACGGGCGAACGGCGTATAAGGCTGCATGGAACACTACAGACCGTTAGAAGGTGCCTCATTACAATCATTGCAAGCATGCTACACATGCTGTCGTTCTCGAGGAAATGAGTGCTTGATCGGTGTGGAAATCCTCAATAGCATATTTCCTAAAAGTAGATTGTTAAGTTATGTTAGATATTTCCTACGCAACATAATAATAGACTGCTCATTCCCCGAACGTCGGGCAATGGACAAGACAGCCTACACTGTGTAGTTCAGGTGTTTACGAACTTTGGATTCGCCGTGAACTGTGGTGAGTCTCCATCACTGGGTTTATTTTAATTTGCAAGGTTACGTTTAAAACAATGATTGAAGTGAAGACGGGGATCTTTTTGACATTCTGCTTATGCGGGAAAAGCTTGTTTCGTCCCTTGTTTATCGGAGCCCTTGTGTGGCTCCGTCGGCCGAGCTTTATCTAAAGGACAACAGAATGCCATTCACCTCTCGTGACCATTTACATTTAGTCAATTGGCATTAAAGAATTGTTTTGCGATAGAACGTGACACGCGCCTGCGGATTTGCAGTAGGGACAGTTCACTCGGACCCCCAGAAAACTGCGTCGGCACCTTAGTGTATTGCTCTGTCACTGCCTGTCAGCCCTATAAGGCGAGTTTACAAGGTCTGTGGTCCTTGTCAACGAAGTGTGTATCTCCAAAGGCGTGTACGAAATCCGTGTTTTCCCAGCTATGGGGCGATCCGAGGGAAGATCCTTCATCACATGGCGTCTCTTTTTCTCGGATCACCCCAGAAAAGTAACACTGCGTACACGACTCCTTCTTTTTTTGGACTGCGTCTTTGTTGCACTAGTGATTACCGCCCTCGCTGCTCCTTGGTATAAGCAAGAATGGAGGGTTGCTAATGGGGAGACGCTAACATGGACATTGACTCTCGTAAGAGCGAAGTTTAGTGTCGATTGTTCCTCAGATTCTCCAGAATTTTTGGAACTGTGTAAGACGCTCTATGGACGTTTGGCGGGAGACCTCCGCGCAGTTACGCGTTCCATCTGCATTGCCGGAGGCAAAGTAAGGGATACTGACCTTCAAGCACTTCTTCAGGAAACCTGCGGTGACATGCAGTTCATAGAAAAGCTCTCTGTTGCTGCTGGAGTTGGTGGTGGAATGTGTATATGCCTACTGGTTTTTGGCATCGTTGCCTTCTTGCTGCATGTGGGTTCGGGACTTCGCAACAGACAAGCTTGGAGGGTCGGCTTCTGGTGCCGTTTCTTCGCATGGCTAGCTCTGACGACGTCTTGTGTACTTTATGGCATGGCAATACCTATAATAGAGGACCTATTTCACGTGCAGCCTCAGCTGAATGTGGCTTTCGATCCTGCCCAGGCTGAGCCCATAGAGCACGATCTGCTTTATGGCTTTATCACTGCGATCGCTGCAGCTGGGGGGCTGGCCATTTACGTGCCTTTTTGGTGGAAGGCAGCCCCATTTGACCCTGATCCGCATTTCTTTGAACCGAGAGATGTTCGGCAGCCCCTTGCAAGATAATCATGGACGCTTTTTCCATTTTGTGTAATCGTCTTCCACTGTAGCTAGCCTAGTCCGTAGTAAACGCAGTGCCTACAGATTCGCAGGATTGCGGCTCTAGGCAAGCGCCGCAGCATTTCTTGACGAAATGCATAGGGCTGATAGATTCAACGTCGGAATTGGTCAGTGAAGCCACGCGCTAATTGACGTTGGCCTAATTCTCGTAGCTCCGACTACGCAAGCATTCCCGCTTAATTCCTTGCATCTTAGTATGAACCAGGTGGTAGTGGTTTGCTAGTGAAGACACGAATCCAGGGTATTTCGATTGACAGAGTCTTAAAACCTCCCTCATAGGCGAGCCTCCAAAGCTAGGTCGATACAGGCTATCAAATACCGGGCGAATTGCTAAGGATCCCAGAAAGCGCGTGTTTTGCACCACAAGCAAGTAAGCATATGGTTCGAGAAGACGGACAACCAGGCTGCACTGAAAGGTCTGTGACCTCGCAATCGTTTGGCTGCTGTTAAAACATCGGTCTTCGGGCTCCCCAAGCGTCAAGGTAATGTAGCATGGCAGAACACGGCTTTGTTCAAGACACCAGGATTATTTTGCTTACTCATCTGGGTGCGAGGAGCGTCTAAAGCCTAAGAGGAGGGCCTGCTAGGGGTGTGTGACCAAGAAATACAAAAAATAAAAACTGTTTTAAAAGCTGTCGGCATTATTGAGGATTTCCAAGCTTTTTGTGGCTCTGAGAGGTTACGCATTGGAGGTCGCAGAGCCTCCCCTAATCGCCGAAGAGGTTCTGCGGCCTATCCAGTGCCTATCCCATCGTGTGAGGGTTGAGGTGTGCGTCTCATTCAAATTGTGCTACTGGACAGTGGCTAGGCAGGGAATTGGCGTTGGGGGTTCGCGGTAGCTAGGTGTTGGAGACCATCGACGGGGTGACAAGCACCCTTGTGCCGGCCCCACAATGATCCCTGGGGGCTTAAGTTTTCTATCTAACGAGATATAGCGAGGTTTCTCACAAGGGAGGCAGATGTAGCTTGTTGATGCGCGCGTTCGATATTGCAGTGTTTGCCCGTTTGTTATCATTAAAACTGTCCTAATCAAAGTAATAAGTTATCCTTGAGTGAAAGGCTCATACTTATGTATGTGAGGAACAGTAGTGCACCTCCTTGTATTGTGTGTAGGGGTGTGTGCGTGCCCAAGGTGCAGCTGGCCTGCACCTTAGCTGCATCCCCTTGCCGCTGTGGCTGTGCTGAGGTCGGAATGGCCTCAGAGGGGTAACCCGGACAAAGCCACACTTATTTAGGAACTAGTAATTCCCATTGTACTGTTTCATATTAGTACTTGTGATCTTCAAGCAAACGCTTAAGTACGAGCGTTATGGTTACACTGAATATACACATGAACGTGGTACAGCTGAGGCTGGCATGGCCTGAAGGAAAGAGGCCTTAGCAGAGAAACTTCTTTTGGAACTGACTTGTTAAATTAATGCTTCACGTTAGTACTCATGAGTTCTAACCTGAGACCGAAGTATGCGTCTTACACTGCTAATAGAATCATGCACGGTACTGTAAGGAGTATCAGTGAAGGAACACTCCACCAGACTCCACAGTAATTTCTCAGTCATACCAATGCAATTACATTTCAACCAGGAATGAGGCAGTATGAAGTGTGAGCTGTTAATGTTCCTATCGACTTCTGTGCATGCAGTGGGGCCCTAACTAGCACATCTGATAGGGGACTGTTGGGAATGCCCGTGAACCCGCAAGCTTCCAGAGTTGTCGCCTTTGAAAAATCAGTATCAAAGATTAGATTTGCAATAAAAGAATAGAATATATATGTATGTAGCCGAACACACTCTAAACTTGCAGCACAACGGCATATCCGATAGAGTACATCATACGTATGCACTTTGAGGAAAGTTTTACTCGTTTTTATTACGTATCTAAATGACGTACCGCATAAGGTGGGGCTTTCTGGTGAGCTGCAAAGTCGCACACTGGGGCTACATGGCCCTCCCCTAGTACAGTACGGGGGGAGGGTCGCTATCCTGCTGTCTGTACACCTCTCGCATATTATCTGACAGCTCGCGGGATGATTTGTGTCACTTTTTTTGCACTTCCTTGGCGATGGTGACGATGGCATCTGAAGAGGCAAATGGCGGCAGTTCCGATCTAACAAAGATTCCCGTGTGGTTGACTCTGCAGCGCTGCCGAGGAGTCGGATGGCTGCATGCAGGCCATGGCGGCTGCTTGGGGCTGGGTGACTCGGGTCTTGGGGCTGCGGTGTTTTCAAGCGTGGTTCTTGTGCCAGCAGAAGGCGACCCCCCAGCGGCTGGTGCCGTTGTTGGTAATGGTCGAAGCAACCGCAGCACCACCGATAGTGTCCATAAAACTTTTTCTGTCGGAAGAAATGCATACGCTGACGCTGCCTTGCGTGTGCTCGATAGTGTTGCTCCTGTAGAGGTGGAGGCGACCCCAGGGGAGGCCGCTGAGGAGGGAGGGTACGGAGAGGCAGGAGATCTGTTTGCTGCTCTCCTCTCGCCGTCAGTTCCAATAGAAAGGGAGGCAAAGGAGGCAAAAACCATACAGGGAGATTTCCTAGTGATGCACCACGTGCTGGACAAACCATCACGAGATGAAGAAGACATGGAGGAGGTCCACTTGTGCTTCGGTAAGGTACATACACCCCAGCAGGCCCTTGGGGGGCTGCTAAGGGCAAGGTTATGAGGAGCATCGTTGTTTTAATGGGATGCGAGAAGTTATTCTGTTTTCTGTAGGGTGTTTTTTGCAGGCGAGCTGTTATGGCATCCAATGCCGCCGCGTCTCTTTGCATGTCGCAGTTTGTGGTCAGCCCCACAGCCCATGCGGCTAACGAAGTCTACCGGAAAAAGTCAGCATCAAGCGGCGGCAAAAGGAACAACTGCGTCAGAAGCAGCAGGCTCCAACCCTGTCCTGGTGCTGACAGATGTGGAGGAAGATGATGCTGGCGAGCACCAACATGATAATATTTCCTTAACCGGTAAGCCTCAAATTATGTTACCTGCAGCATTAGCGTCTCTGTTTAGCTGTTGCTGCTGCTGTGTGTCTCTGGTTAGCTCTTGCTGCTTTCAGCAGGAGGAGCAGCCGCTGATGCCTTTTCTGTTTCTTAAGCGTGTTACCCTCGCTGCCCCTTGAATCCGCCGATACACCTACCATTCGTTTGTCTGTCTGTCTAGCAGCGGCTGCTGGTTTTCCTTTAGCAGCAATGAGGAATCTCCAGGGGACCTTCGGGAACACGGAGGTTTTTCGTCGGGTTGCCTCCGAAACGTGAGCGCATGAGGAAAGGAGCGCGCAAGATGCATACGCTCGCAGGGCATTATGCATATATGGGAGACACTCCAATCTTCTGACAATATAAAGCATTGAAACCGCATCTTATCATTGTATCCTCCTAGTGCGCTTGGCGGGTTGGGGGGTGTGTGGCTATGCAGATGGTCGTTGGCGCTGTCGTCTGTTCGCGAGGCGCCAGCGACCATTGCACGCCTCTCAAATGCTACGGCTGCCGTCCTCCAAAAGTGCGTCGATCATTCCTGCTGATGAATCATTCCAATTGTAATTTAATAGCAAGTTTTGTATTGAACAGCTCATTTACTGCTGGGTTCCCATGTTGGTGAGTTGTCTGCAGAGCTTCGGCGGATTGGGCAGCTTTAGGCAGCGCCGCCATCACCGCGGCTGCAACTGCAGGAGGACGCGCGCAGAAGCTTTGGAAGGATTTTAGCGGGAACGCCACTGGCAACAATAACAATAACGACAGCGAAGGCTCAAAGGATAACCCCTCGTAGCATGCCAGCTGCTGTGCAGGGGAGTTTGGGACTTTTGTTGCCGTCTATGCCAGTACCTCGCCGCTCGTATTGCCCTTACCTTTTTACTGCCAAGTGAGGAAAAAGCAGGAAGTGGAAGCTTGGAGCGGACCGTTGATGCCCTTGGCCGTGTAGATCTTGATGGGTGAACAATTATCCGGGATATTCGCAAGGCTACTGTTGCCATGCTGATATTTTCAAAACAGTGAAATCTTATGATTGTACCATATGCACCTGTCATTGGGCTCAACAGGGAACAACAGCGTCTGCTGGTTTCTCACTGTTTGCATGCGACGGGTGTCCAGTACAATATCACCCTTGTGCCGCAGCCCTACTGTTATTTGGTTCCAGCGGCTGTTTTGCTGGCTGGCCTCTATGGCTTTCATCGTATATCCAAAAGACCCTATGTATACTCCAAATGTTGCCTTGGCATGCATGCGAGACGAAAATGTATGAAGTTTAGTCAATAACATGATAAATTGCTTGAATTAGGCGGAAATATTTTAGATGAACACCGTCCAGATACAAAGGGAACGAACTGCATCCTGTTGCAGGTATTTGGTGAACCGAAGCCCTTTCCACTTGTACCAGGATAATGCATACTTTTTAGCTGACATGGTGATGAAGTTGTTTAGTATTGCAGTCCTGGAGTATCACCTATGCCAATAGAATTATCCTAATTAGTGCATTAGGTTATATACCGCTGGCAGGGTTACACATACATTTTTTCTGTTATTATTCAATGTTTTACTAACCTGCGCTCGGTGAGGCCTGACCAGCTGCACTAGGGCCGTCATCCATCACGCAGAACTGTTTCCAGATAGACGATCTCATGGAACGATGTCAGAATACTGGGCGAAGAGAGCATATTGCTTTCTGGACTGGGGTCTCTAAATTCCATTGTCGTTCCGGTGTAGAAATGAGCAAACAGGGGAGAGGGCGAGAGGAGATTTTTCAGAGGTCAGTTGACTGAGTTTTTTTGCGCCATGAAAGCCGCTGACGATTATCAATCGCATAGTGCCTGCTCGAGTATTGGGCTTTGCCTGGTTTTTGTTGGTCGGCCTAGGGAAAAAATGTGAACACTTTTCACGTCTGCTCATGTTGGTCTGAGAAGTTTCCGGAAGCTTGGCGGAAAATCGAGTCTGGAAGACGATACTTTGTGTAGAGCTGATCTTCCCCGTAGCAATTGGCTGTGGGGCGGCAGCCCGATTGAACAGTTCTGTTGGCCTCAAATAGGCTATTCAGTCCCAAATGAGAGTAGCTGTGGGCTTGCGGTCTGAGCTGCGGTTTTTGCGAGAAGCCTGTTGGTGCTTTTGGACCTGCAAAGACAATTGACGCATTGCATATATATACGCGATTGATGAAGTGGCGGGATCTGTCTGATGGGACCGGCTGCAGAGGTAAGAATGCGACACCTTACGAATCTAGTTCCGAGCTGGACGGAGGTTAGGAGGTGAGGGTTGTACTCCCACCCTTTAGCTGCCGTCTCCCAACTTCTGAGCCCGATTTCACCCTCACCTGTGGCTCAATAACATTAGTGGCCTTTTCTGTTGTGCCAGTACTTGTAAGCGCACACCTCCAGTGCTGCGGACTCGGGTCCCCAACGACCACCCGTTCCCAGTTGAAGTTTCTACCTCTACTCTACAGCTACAGGTGAAATATCTGTGGTGGGGACTGGAGAGAGGGAGAACCAGCGCGAAGGGAGCTAGGGACTGGGCGTTTTGAACCAAATGACGGCTTCTGGAATACCCCTATCATTAGTTTTCGGGTTCATTAGCCAAAAGATTCCAGGACAGCTTGTGTGCCTGCAGCTAACCCATCCTAAGCTCTGTTCTCACTCTTAGTATAATTAGTTAAGAGACCTGGAGGGATCCACATCGTCTTGCGCTAATATTTCACATGGCTTGCGCATCTGGATCCTGTTGGTGGGGACTGAAGAGGGGAGCGAAGACGACCTTAGACCCTGCAGAGGGCTTAACGTGAGGTGCATACGCCCAGTTATCCGAAATAAAATAAATGGTTCAAGGATTTATTGAATATGTTGGGAATCATGAAGCCAATCTTACGTTTGAGAGACTGAATTCTGAAGGTCGCAAAGACCACACGAGATCTGAGGGAGGTTCCGGGCCTTATTTAGCACCTACTTTATCGTGTGAGGGGGTAGGGTGTTAGCATCAATTACTTTAAGACCTTTGACGGAGCCTGGGCAGGGAATCGTCGTTGGGGGTTTGCGCTGCCGAGGACTTTCTGAGCAACCACGAAGGAACAAGCATTCTACCCCGGCCACACAATGCTCGCTAGAGAGCCAACTCCTCAATATTGGGTTGTATTGAAGAGGTTCTATAAGGGCCTGCTGATCCACTTAGCCAATATACCCAAAAACTGCTGCCTCATCTTCTCCACCGCTTTCCTGGTAGACCTCGGCGAACCAGTTCTTTCAACTTTCATACCGCGACCGAATGGAATTGTGTGATCGAACACCTTTCAATTGGAAGACTACCTGAGATTTCGTCTTCGAGCAGGTCATGAAACATCCTGATCACTGCCATAATGGGCTGTACCCAACCTACCGCCTCCCCCTTACCCATTAGTAATTATAAGTAAATCCACTGTCAATAGTAGGGTAATCTGTGGGGGCACTCAGGTAGTCCTCGCCGAGACCATAATCTCCGGTGGTCACATTTTTTGGCACCCCACAACTCAACGTCACAGCCATACAGCCAGAGGCTTAGCCTGCTGAAGTGTAGATTCCGTATTGAATAAGATGTGCTTAATATGAATTTTTATGGCCTTTGTCGTAAAACTCTCTTATCTCTTAACTTGTTTCACTATTAGGTCTTTGGCCGGACTGCCAATTTCATTAACGGCTGTGAGTAGCTCAGCATGCGCTCCTGCCGACGCCATGTGGCCACAGTCTCGCAGGGAGGGTATGACTTGCTGTCTCACGTCTTCTCGTTTGAGTTGTGCTACTGGAACCATTTATTCAACTGTCCCTTTTATAAATTTCAGCTTCTTTCTATCGAAGTCTTAATGTGACCTCTTGGCTTCCAAACCAGTTGGCACCAAGAACGACCGTGTAGGGTATTGGTCGCACCAGAAAACCTGAATTATTTAGTACAGTCGGGTTTAGCGACACGTCGTACCGACTTCAACAAGACGATTCCCAACAGGACCAACGCTCATAATTTTCCAGACTTCTGTCCCAACGCACTGAGAAAACAATGCAATCAGTACTAATATTTTATTGCTAATTTATTCAGTTTCAGTTAGTTGCGGAATTGTAAAAAAGAATCTGTTTCCCTGTTGGCTGGGGGCCTCCGACGACTGCGCCTTTTCGCAGCATATTCTTTCGCTGCTCTCATTCGAAGCTTCAGCCCTCGACGTCTTCCAAATCTCTATACTTATAGATGTATATCATTTTATATCTCCGGGTATTCTTACTGTGGTAAGACAGTAGCAAATGCCAAGCGGAAGGCCGACAGACGAGTGATCATTTTGTCCAGGGCCTACATGACCCATGAATATACTGCTGGAGCGCCAACTCGGAATCGGTGCTTATGAGTTTTTGCATTTTGCAATTTATTTGTACGGTACACAACAGGATATCTTGTTTCACGTTCTGTGACTGGCGCTGATGCAACCACTGTTTTGTACACCCCACCAACTTGTGCTCGTGCTCCGTTCCCTGCTGCAGCCGCTGGTAGAGTTGGCCTCGTGAGTGTCCCGCAGAAACAGCAGTATTATTGGTAGTATTTGCTGCTGCTGTTGACTGTGTTTTCGGTGGAGCATTTGCCACCACTACACCCGCATGGGCAGGCAACACCTGCGGTGCAGCAGACAAGAATGGATGAGCCTTGTCAAGGAATAAATCGTTCTTCAGAGCCTGTACCGTCAGCAGAAGGCTTATCAGCGGCCAAAGTTGTAGCAGCATCAGCAACGTCGCAGCGGCTCAAGCCGGCCTGGGAGCCGGTCCCAGATGCCGGCGCTTCAACATGCGTTTCAGGATCCGAGGGATCCCTACGGCACAAGAACCAGCAATATCAGCTGAAAAATACTTCTCAGCAGCATCAGCAGCAACAGCCTCAGCAGCAAGACATGCAGCAGTCAAAGCCAGGATGCGAAATTTTACCCGAGAGAGTCAGCACCCTTTGCTCCGGTGCCTCTACTCTTTCCCATAGCGACCAACAGCCACAGCAGCACGTGCCGCAGCAGCAGCACAACTTTTGCCTGCATATTGCTGCTCTCCCTCATTCCCAGGCGGCAGAAGTATCCAGCGGCAGCGACTGCAGGGCCACCTCTCTCCCACCAGCAGCAGCCGCAACAGTCCGTGGCGTTGCCCCTCAGGTGCAGAGGAGCAGCAGTAGCAGCAGCGCCTGCAGCAGCAGCTCGATTGGGGGTGATCTGAGGGGTCTGATCAATGCGGTTGCTGCGGCAGAAACAACGGCAGGCAGCGGAGAGCTGCAGCAGCTGCTGCAACAGCTGTTGGCAGAGCGAGATCTTTATAAGGCTGCATTCGGTGCAGCAAAGGAAGAGCTTAAAGTAAGGGGGGGGAACTCTATGTTCCTACAGATGCTCACTGTTGTTGCTGCTGCTTCTGCTGTCCCCAGCTGCATGGAAGGAAAGCTTAGTGTTGAGTGTTTATGTTAATGGCTGGTTTGATGGTAGAAGCTATCCTTAGCGTCGAGGCCAATGGGGCAACAGTGCAGAATCATTTTTACCGATTGTGTTGTTTGCTTCTTTTTGTTGCTTGTGCTGCAGGACCTTGAACGCCGGCAGCAGCAGCTGACACAGGCGCTGCAGCGTTCTGAGCAGGAGCGGGTGCAGCAGCAGCAGCAGCAGGAGGAGGCGGCACAAGCAGCAGATGCAGCAGCAAACCCTCAAGACCGCGCGTTGCATTGGAACAGCAGCAGCAGCAGCAGCAGCATGCAGCAGCAGATGGAGACTAACGGCATCCCGGCGAGCAGCAGCTGCAGCAGCGCAGAAGGACCCTACAGTTGGCTGCAGCAGCTGCATGCATGCGTTGCAGCAGGGGCATACCCTCCCCCGGATTTGCTGCAGAAGAGCGTCGAGGAGCAACAGCAGCTGATCAGGCTGGCGGAGGGGCTACAGCAGGAAAGGGAGAGCTACGTGGAAGCAGTTGCATGTCTACATTCTCAGTGAGACATTTGCTGTCCTTTATTCAGCTGCTGATGTTCTTGCTGTTGCGCATACTGCTAGTGCTGCATGAGATGTTGTGTTGCCGTTTGAGGTCTTCCTGCGCTGTACGCCATACTTGTTATGTAGACCACAATAAACTAGAATATACCATTTGATGTCATTTTAAAGAGAGACATTTCCCGTCCATGGCTATCCATTGGTGGCTGTTTTGCATTCGCTTGTTTTGTCGCTGTTTATTCTACAGGCTGCGTGAAGCCCGAGACGACGTTTCCTTGTACATGTCTGCTCATGCAACGCATGCGGCAGACTTGACGGCTGAGTCTGATGAGGCTCTGAGGGCAGCGGATTTGTGGCTGCAGCATTCTTTGCGTATTGGAACGAACTGCAAGTTTTGGGGCTTGGGGTCTGTAGTACACAGTCAAGAAGCAGCAGCAGCAAGCGCTGCGAGAAGATGCACCACACCCGTCGCACCTGCATGCAGCAGGAGCATGCAGGTAGAAGCTGCTGCCGCTGCCGCTGCTGTTTTGGTGACGGCAGATGAACCGCAGCCCGGGGTGTCCGTAGCGCTTGCTGCTGCTGCGTCTGTATTCGGCATGCAAGATGATTCTATGGGAGCTGACGCTGGTCCCTCAGGCACAGTGACCACTGGTGCTGGAGGTGCCGCAGCAGCAACAGAACTTGAACGTCTCTGGTGGGGGGTAAGCAACGATGGATATGTGGAAAGGAAGCAGTTGCAGCAGCAGCACCGGCAACGCGAACGAAACAACCGCCTCTTGTGGTTTCTGGAGTGAACCAGAAAGCGCCTTCTTTGTGCCTGGCTTGGAACTAAAGTGCCGCCTTGTTGTGCATCAGGATGTAGGGATCAGAGGGGCTAGAGTTGCTGAATTTTACTTTACTGCCATTAAAACTTCAACTGGAGCTGTAGCAGCTTCCTGCTGCCGCTGCTAGCTGAGATGCACCCCCCTCACATAACGGTTGTTACATGGCAGGCAAGCCACCCAGCCGGAAGCAGGTCACCAACTCTTTTGCTGCTACCCCTTGCGTACTGCTTGCACTATAGACCCCTATGTCATCCATTTTATTTTCCGTCTCAAGAAAGCGTGCTTGTGCATGTGGAGGTCAGGAGGATGCAGGACGTTCTCGAACCTTTTTTAATACTACAAGTAATTATATTCTTGCATAAAGTCGCCCGGTGTAACATCCCAACTCCTGCATTATGCAGGAGCGGTTTCGCTGGATGGAGGTCACAAAGTAGTAGAGTATGTCATTTGACAACATCGTAAAGAGCAATATCCGATCAATGGACCTCTTCGTTGATCTGCCCCTTGCCATAGTTCAGCCTGTGGCGTAGCTTCAGGCCTATGACCACTGGTCTGTGAGGGTGCTCCGGCGCGCCTCCCGCCCTTGATAAGCCTACAGCCAGCTATGGCTAGCTAGTGCTGCTCTATCCAATCGGGCATGTAGGCATATAGTTGAGAGATGAACTAAAATGTTGTTAGCTGTATATGACTAGCACTCAGTTTAGCCTACACTAGGGCTGCACTTATAACAGCTTAATGCGCGTGTTTGGTATTGCGTTTGTCCGGTTGTTATTACCTAGAATTGCCCCAATAGCCAGAACTAACAACGTAAGTCGGCACTGACAGTGGAAGAGCCAGCCTTCGAGACGCTCCCCACAGAGGAAGAGACACGGAAATTCGCCATCGACAATGGCGCGAAACGACTATCGCTGTGATAGTGATCCTGTGGGCTATTACGCTTCTGCATTACATCGGAGTGTCTCGAGGGAAGACATGGATGAGGCGGAAACCCAAATCAAGAACCTGAACTTTGTGGATGTATACAATCGCGCCTTTAAGCACTACCAAGTGCCGATCTCTCTTGACACTGTACTTGCTGCCATACCAAGCTTTCTGGCCGGCGTTGTGACTTCCGGGGAGTTGAAACATCGGATAAAAAAACTGAATGCTGGAATGGCTAAAGTGCGACGTCGTTGACATTGATGAATAGTAGATATGCCAGACTACGAAGTAAGGACGTATAAAAACAGCAAAGCTGCGGATGATGTAGAAGCGTGATATCTTCCCAGAACTTGCACTTTTGGCTATACGTGAGTTGCAGACGGTAGCCCTGCAGCTAAAGTACTTCAAGAAGGCGGCTTTGTGTTGCCAAATAATGCTTGGTTACTAATTGGACAATGGAGGGCCTAATCCCACTATAGTCTGTTACATAAAAACGTGTAGAGGAACTGAAAGGGAACTCATGGAGGAAGACAGATGTAGTCAAAACGTCAATATGTTAAGTCCACTGCAAAGTTGTTAGTCGGTGCGAGAGGCCAGAGAGGGCTTGCCCCTTATTTGGCATGTTGATACCGATGAACCGGTTTAAAGCCTTCACTGGCCCTTACGGTAGCCAAGGGGCACTAAGCAACGTCGAGAGAAAAGCGATACCAAGAAACAAGCTGTTTCAGTACACATGCCGCCCATAAAATTCCCTGTCCAGTAGGAAACCTCCACGCTGCTAGCTAGGAAAGTCCGCCAGGAGGTCATTGGGGCTAAAAATTACTCCACAATAGAACGGCAGTACCCCGCTGTATCCAGACCGATGATGGGTATTTTGCTAGGAATGGAAGATCGACGAACGTCACGACGTCCCTGTTAAAAGCAGTAATGCAAGCAAATACGAACTTGTGGATCTGCAGTACGTCTCTCAGCTGGCCAGTAACACTGCATATGTAGATGTGATGAAATACGCCTGTGCATAAAGTGTGGACTCACTTTCGAGCGCGATTCAAGAAGAGAGGTACTGGGATATACGTCTGGTTCGCTTGCTTGAACTTGCATCCCTCATTTTTGTGATACCAGCGCAT